>DWQK01003183.1:0-11909 GCA_018231225.1 Noctuana stator | reverse complement strand
TCTCCACCAATCCGCATTGGAGCAGCGTGGTGGAGTATGCTCCAGACCTTCCCCGGTTGTGGGGAGAGACCCGTGCCTAGCTGTGGGACATAAAAAAGGTTGAAGCCAAGTAAAAATAGCCAGGCCAATAGATTTAGCTCACATCCCAGGCTTCCTTATCATTAAAATCAGTAAATCAGTAAATAAAACTATTATTAAATTTACGCAGACTTTATTAATATTAGAAAAGTGGTTAACAAAACAGTTCACTTTGAGTGAATTTGAGTTGTTTGAGTGAACAGTGATCACCAAGAGATATTTAAGCTGAAAAAGCACTGAATTTTCATCAAAATAATAACCATATAAACCATATAACCATATAACCATATAACCATATAAACCATATAACCATATAAACAATTTTTCAACTAAAAATGTAAGCATCATTTTTTTTTTAGCAGAAATAGGATTGATGGCTAATTTATTAAGCAATTTAAGTACCCTCGCTTGTTTGTTATATCCTTAAGGCTACAAAAGCATGACGTAGAAACTTAGTGAACGTCGTGTTCTTGTAAATATAACAAGTAACAAGGAAGATTAAAGAAACATAACTTCAAAAATATCTTCAAGGAAATTCCATGAGTAATTTTGTATCTTCTATACCTACTCGTACATATAAATCTGCTTTGTTCTGAATGACTGACTGCCAGATCAACGCACAGCCTAAACCACTGATCGTAGAGATCTGAAACTTGAAGAGTGTGTTCTTTGTACGACGTAGGCATCCGATAAGAAAGTAACTATTTAATTTAGTAACTATTTAATTTCGAAATTTTTAATTTCTTTATATTTAATATTTATAGATCTCTTGTTTTGGTTGAGGAGGTTATATAAATTTAGAAAGGATCAAAGATACAATGATGTAGTTATTATTTCTACAAAACAATCGCCTGCTGAGAAAAAAGTTTTAAAAGTTGTGCAAAGAGGGTGAAATGGCGTCATAATCGCCGACCGCAAATAAATTTATCTGTTCGAATGAAATTAAAGCAGTAGTGACTATCTTTGTAATATTTTTTACGTGGGAATTTGTTGCGGGACCTGTGATAAGTAATTATATAATGTTAATACGGGTTAAATTTAAATTATTTGGGGATTATTTAAATTTCAAAATTCAGTTGAGTTGATAATGTTTTTAACTTTTTTGACTTGGAAAATGAGAGACAGGCCGAAACTATACCAGAATTTTTATCCATCATAAAATATTTGTATATACTCGATGAACATTAAATATTACGGTGATTCGACTTTAGGCGCCTTTTCGGCTCAAGGTACCATTATTAATATCACTGCTCTTAATTAAATATTACTTAATTCACATAGGATTACGATGTTCATTCTGTACGAATGTTCTTATTCTGTTTTATGTCTTAGAAGCTAATGGATAGATAATAACTAAATTATTACAAGACTATCTCTGAAAAAAGTGTAAGCTACATTTGTGAAGTCTTTTTAAAAAAAAAAATTAGGTTACCAGCCTAGAATACCTATATATAACGTTTTAGGCAATAAGTTGTATAAAAGACGGTTTCCTCGACTTAAAATCACATCCCATTCGATATACGGTCAAACGTAGAATCTAAAACGCCTTAAAAGTCACTTCCATTTTCAAATGAAAAGAAAAGATTATTTGAAACGTTAAATTGAAGTTCTGAAACATGTACAATTTGTTTGAAATCACTTAAATAAAAAAAAATAAATTTGCACGTATCGCAGCTATATAAAGGAGCGCGTAGTGGCCGCTTCAGTAGATACCTGTCCGCAGCGCACAGCGACACTCGCAGCAGTCCACAACCTAAAGTGAGTAGGACTTTTTGATACGTCGTATTTATAAAAAAATATTATATGTTTTTCTTCTTATAAGTAGTGAGAATTCTTTTAAGACATGAAGAAAACATTCAAAAATGTCATCTCAATTCCCTAAAAACGTAAGAGTAATTAGAAATATTAAATTATAAATGTAATCCTTTATAGTTGAAAGTATATTAAGTTATTTAATTTTTTGTTTCAAAGTTATTTTTATAATGTTAGATATCATTATCTCATGAGGCGGATCTTACAGTTTTATATCTTACGTAGATACACCATTTATGCCAAAAATATATGATTTCAATATTAATACTTACCTACATATTATTATTAATTATTGTCACATTGACATTGTGACATTTAACGCTTCAAAAAGGTAATTTTTAAATCAGAATTTGTGCTTGCTTTTAATGTGATTGTGTTAATTAGATAGTTTATTAATTTTATTTGTGTGTAAAATACTTCCATTTGCATGACATACTTCTAACATATTGACCATCAAAACCATGGTAAAAAGCACAAAAAGATGTTTATCTTTGCGATACAAAAAATATAAGATACATTTCATGAAATTATTTGTTTTTGTGTTATAATTAGATACAATAAAAATTATTACAAATGAAAGCTTTACATTTGATCGTTGATTATACTTAATCAATTGTTTGTACGTTGTCTTACAGTTACACATCAGTTGCTACATACAATCAAATTTCTATACTCTATGTCCATATTATGTATTATTAATTAATTCTACTTGCCTTCTGGTTAAAGAAAACATTGTGAAAACAACCTGAATGTCCGAGAGTTTTCCATAACGTCCTCGTAAGGCATGTGTGGTCTACCATAACGGATTATAATTTATCTACTCATATTAAATAACGCTGATAATACTGCCTTTAAAATATAAGAAGCGAACCAGTTATATTCAGAAAATCGGGAGTCACTTTCAACTGCTCAGATGAAATAGATAATGACCAGTTTCACTTAGTTTAAAGTATAAAGTTTAATTTAAATCACAAAAAAAGTTTACAAGTCATTTATTAATATAATTTTTCCAGTGAAGAAGTTTACTTTAGCGAATGCAAAAACATTTTAGAATGCGAACACCTTAGAATGTTTGTCTTGCCACAAAACGCTTTGTGATCGTCGTCATAACTGAAATTATTTTCATTTTTTAAGAGAAATGTTAGGAACACGTTAGCTGTTAAGTTTTTAACAGTCAAGTATTTAAAATTTAAAATATCAAACTTCGAATCTCTATTTTCGTTAGGTTGGTATTACTACACATAATTTCGTGTTATGTGGTCTTATTAATAAAAGCAGTTTACCTACATATTATGTATGAACTTTCCGCATAAAATACTCTCCCGCAAAGTTTTATGACATAGTACATTGGTCCTACGATAGGTGTATAGCCAATAGTAATCGAAAACAAACAAAGAAATTCATGTAAACAATGACACTTCTCTTTGTGGGTGAACGTAAGTAGTGTTCAATTTGAAAGCAAAGACAATATTGGCATTTCCATTGCCGAATTTTGGAGTTTCGCGGGTTGTTTTTTTTATAATAGCGTACCGCTCGCCCGTGAGTTGAAATTTGGCCGTAGTTCATAAAAACTATGTTCTACTATTAAATAAATACCGATATCTTTCACAAAAAGCCTGAAATAAGACGAAAGATTGTTTATTTTATCCAATTCGCACTACTCAATTTTTCTTTCAAGGCTTTAAGCTAATAACATTTAGAACGATTCATATTTATAAATTTCGTGATCTGTAGCGCCACCTATTACCTATAAAAAAAGTTTTCTCTTCGCTTGTTAATAAATAGATTTCGACTGATTGGTCTGTTGGGTCAACTAGTCACCTAAAAAGATACTAATAACTATAGTACTTATTTCTAAGAAAGTGTTGTCAAAGTCCTATGATCGGCCACAGAAAACTCAATCCGTTCGCAGTGAAACGTAAAATAAACCCTTTTACAGCCAATAATCGAGTCAAACATATTTCTACGTTCGGTTGATCTTTCGAATCTAAACTGTTCTCTATACTGTAGCCGTATTATGAACTTCATAGAAACAGACAGTTATCAGAAACCAAAAATCATAGAACTCATGCACTCATTGGTCAATTTAGATGTCACATGATGAACACGCTTTGGAGTCTGGCGGATTTTATTTTTATATTTAACAAGCTTTCAAACGTTGTACTGCAATATAAAAAAATGAGGGTTAGTGGCAGGCAAGTACAAATTTAGGGTTATAAGTATTTTTACGAGTGAAATCTTAAAAAAATAAAAAAAATTGACAAAAAAATTTTAAAAAGTTTTTTTGGGTTGGACCACCCTTATCATTCAAGGGAATAAAAAATAGTTAGCGAATAGGACATTCGCAAACCTACTGAATAATAAATACACAAAACTTCATAAGAATCGGTCAAGCCGTTTCGGAGGAGTTTGGCAACAAACACTGTGACACTAGAATCAGAGATAAATTTAGGTATTATCGACATAAACGAATTTAAACCATGCAAAGTAAAAAATTTAGGTTTGCATAGTTTGTGAGGGTCAACTCACATTTCAGTTTACAATCGGATTAGCCCTCTAGATTAAGGTAATTTCGATTACGCTGCAATTACAAGGCGGTCAAACATGAAACACATTTGCATAGAAGAAGGCTTGATGCGTGCCAATATTGGATTATAACCATAATATTATAAAAAGACGACAGTGAAATTTACGCGAGGTTTATCACAACTTTATAATGATAAATAATAATTATTTTATTTATTTATTTGTACATTTAAACTCTAAATAAACCTGACAGGCTCTTCCTGAACCTAATTTATTTATTTAAAGTGTATATCTATATCATCTATCTGTACAATAATCGCACATAAAAATTAATTACCAGCGCTGAGAAATATAGCAGTTTTTTTTTGAGAGATTTGAGATTTGAGAGGAATCCCGTGGCTAGTTGGCCATTGAGACAATTAGGAACCTGCAACGAAAATTCTGTGAGTAAACTTCAAAAAAGGAACTTTAAACACTTTGAACAGTTGTTTCTGGTTTTATTAACAGTGCTATGCGTCTATCTAATGTTTTTGTATATGTTTCACATGCTATATCTATCTTCTATCTATTAAACTACATATACTATGTATTAAAATTTAATCTGGAACTTGTATATTACTTATGATGTCGGGTTCGAGAATATAAGGGTCAATTGTGCCCCAAAAAGGCTTGCATTGAAAAGATTGGTTGGGATCGTGTTTTTAATATAATTTAGTAATATTCAATGAGTCCATGCAGAGACTCCTAGTATCAAGTCAATA
Source organism: Noctuana stator (assembly GCA_018231225.1). Taxonomy (NCBI): domain Eukaryota; kingdom Metazoa; phylum Arthropoda; class Insecta; order Lepidoptera; family Hesperiidae; genus Noctuana; species Noctuana stator. The sequence continues at coordinate 6,732 of DWQK01003183.1, read as the reverse complement.
TGAAAAACACAACATTGTTGATTTGAATAAAAGTGAATATAAAATTTAAATTAATAAATGTCCTAATATGATTTTGATACCGTTTTGTCTTATCATCCTACTAATATTACCTATAAATGCGAAAGTTTGTAAGTTTGGATGGATGGATGTTTGCTGCTCTTTCACGTAGAAACTACTGAATGGATTTTAATGAAAATTTACAATAATATAGCTTATACATCAGAATAACACATAGGCTACAATTTATAAAGATTTTGTGTGAATTGCTCGAAATACTAATCCTGCGCAGACGAAGTCGCGCGCACCACCTAGTCTTGCCTTCAACCCTTTATATGTCCCACTACTGGGCACGGGTCTCTCCCCACAACCGGGGAAGGCCTGGAGCATACTCCACCACGCTACTCCAATGCGGATTGGTCCACCTAGTCATAAACAAATAAAAAAGTCCCATTCGTAACTTAAAGTAACTTTAGTAATAATCAAGTGTCAAATGTCATACTTCACGCACTATAAATTACATGACATGACTGTTAAGATCCTACATTAAATACTTAGTTAATATCCCTTTAATAGTTAGTACTTATATACTATAAAGATCAAAAGACACCAAAGATCACATCGATTAAAGTCAAAAAATTATTTTTACGACTTTATTTCACACCACATATAAAATACAAAGAAAAGCTAAAAAATACAAGGTACAGTTACTATTATGAGAAAGGCGTCTGTTAAGAAAAACAGTTTTCATAAAATTTTAGTCTTAAAACTTTTGAAAACTCTAACTTGCCTGGTTTGCCTTCATTTGCTGGTTCGCCGCCGCCCACTTCCTGCGCCCTACGACTACCCATACTCAGATCATTACCATTTATTTATTTCTTAGGGTTCCGTACCCAAAGTGTAAAACAGGACTAAGACTCCGCTGTCCGTCTGTTCGTCTGTCACAAGGTTGAACCTCATGAATCAACTATATACCGTTTTTCTGTTGACGCCATAACAACTAATACTAAAAAACAGGATAAATAAATATTTAAGTGGGGCTGTCATACAACAGAATGAATTTTTGCCTGGGATTTTTTGCCTGGGATTTATGATACGCACCACGATAAGAAAGATTGTATCTCTGAGATTTATGTTTTTAAAAACAATAAACTACTGCTATTTCTAAACGTATCTCGCAGTTCCGCAACTGATATAAATATTACTAACTTTTTATTACTGAAAGTTCTTCTTGAATGTACACGCTCAGAGTTAAAGTTGTGGTTGAGTTAACGTTTTTACTTTAAACATATTTTATGAATAGACGCCTACTCGTATACTTGCTTTAAGATACCTCTGTTTAGCGATAAGACCGCCGTTTGTGCATATTTTCAGTTATAAATATATATGTTTATATATACATACATGGTTAAGTGTAGGTATACCTATATATTTGATGTTAGATCGTCAAATATCTCAGATTGGCACCTTCAAATGTTAGTAAGTAACAATATAGCGGGTAATAGTAAAGTTAACAAGTTAACAGACTTTAACATTTGCACCAATTCGTACAAACAGAAACATCGGGGTAATTTACAACTTAGTTACTACTGAAATTTTCAAATTAAACTCTGACGTAGGTAACTATACTACACTCGTACACAAATCGAATTGATCACTGTTTATTTCAATCCTTATAAGTTCTGTTTAACCACACCTACACTTACTTGGAACTAAACTGAATGTTCAGTTTACACAAAACTTGCCTAATTAAGAGGCACGAACAATTTATCAATGGTTCGGGGTAGCCTTACAGTTATTGTTGGCAAAAGACTATTTATTGAATAAACACCTCCAGAATACGAGTACCTTTTGAGAGTAAACAGTGAGATTTTACAACAACATTGAGAAATTGTTACAAATAAAATGTATACAATACTTAAAGCATAATTTGTCTTAAAATAACAACCTGAGATAGAATTTTGTAAAACTTTTCTTTTTTAATTGCAATTATGCCAAGTTTGACACTCAAATTAACCAATAAATTAAACGACCCGTGTGGTGTAGTGGTTACCACGCCAGTCCACCATTCGAAGGTTCCCGGGTTCGATCCCCGGCGGAGCAGAAATTTAAACGATTAATTTAGAAATCTGTTACCGGTCTGGGTGTTTGTGTATTTGTGTTTGTGTGTGTCCATGGCACCCACGACACAGGGAATCCTAGTGTGGGGTTGTGAGTGTGAAGCGTTATTTATTTATTTAATTTACAATGGCACTCTCATCAAAAGGAGATCTGGGTACCAAAGTGGTATTTTTTTTAAAGGGCAACCCATTCTTAACCTCTTGTTGCTGTACCATTGCCCCGACACAGTAGCAGGAAGAGTTTTTCTCATATTTCATCTTTCACCTTCTCGAAAATATTAACACCGTATTAGCGATTCCTTTAAAACTATACTTTAGACCTCAATCCTGTATCTACAGTGAATAATAGGTTATTTCGTTCAGAAGACACCTCTTAATTTCGAAATTGCTTATTAGGCGGTATACAGATCTTAGATATTAACATTCAAAATTAAATGTGTTCTCTGAAAATTTCTTTTAATCTATATGATAAGATCGAGATAAAATTCTTGTTACGTTTTTCGACTTACCTATTCGGTTACATTTTGAAGGGCAAGCAAATGAACATTAACGCCTGTTAATGAGAAACATTGTTTGGATAATGATAAGACTTCACTAATAAAAATGTAGTTTATGAGAGTTAAAACCCATTTTGAATCCTCTGTGATTAATTGTAAAATTTTCTCTAGCTCTCAGACGAAGAAATTCAACCAAAACGACACCAAGGTAATGGTTGGAATTATTGCAATCAAGAAACTTACGTACCTATTCGTCTAAAGTGCTTTCCTCATACGTGTACGAAAGATAATGTATTGTCAGCGTGATGAGACAGCCGAGAAATAGTTTACATTTTCTAGGGCACACTTCATTCGTATCTAATCGATTAGTGTAACTTAGGAACTAAAGATTTAAGTTCAATCAGTACTTATATACCTACATAGAATGGAGTGATTAATTGGGATTTGCACTGTTGTTATTTTTAATCTATCAGAGGTACATGTTTTAATTTTATAATGACGCTTCACAGCAACACTGGGTACGATTCCTGCCGTGGATACCATTGACACTCGCAAACAATTACACAAAGCTGGGAATCGAACCCTTTGAATGGCGGACGGGCGCCAAGGTAACCACTACGTCAGACAGGACGTTCCATGCTATCGTCATCTTACTTGTATAGTTGTATACTGTGTGGAGACATCTACAGTTAAACGTAAAAGTTGTATATAATTACCTCACAACCAATCCCTTCCTTATCAGTAGGTACATTCATAGATTAGCAAACCATAAATAAGTTTTAGAAATGTTTACTTACTTGCTCAACGTGGTAAGACCGAGACCTTCAAAGGTAGCGGCAATTTTCAAACCATTGGGATTCTCCGGCCACTGAATCTTATCCAGATCCGACAAATTTTCAATCCTATCCAATTCTGAACACAATATATTCAACACTAAATGAGTGCCATCCACTTCAGGTATTTCACTGCACGTACAAAACGAACACACTTTTATTAATCTGTGCACTTGTTCCGTAACATCGTCACTGTCTTGACCGGTTGCGGGTTTGAAAATTAAAAAGTAAAACGTCAATAATTTAATGGCGCGCATTTTTTTTTTTTTTTTTCACTGTCACAAACATACAACTGTGTTCGGTCGGTTATCGAGGTGGAATGATAAGATTCTTTTATCAGTGCGTTATCGCGGCATTGATGATGCTTGTGTGCATTGCTGAAAGTGACGCAGGCTAACCACCGAACTCTAAGATTAATTAACCTAAGTATCTATCGCCGAACGGATAGCTTTAGAACCATTTAGAACTAAATCCTATTTCACAAACATCCTCCGATATGAATGTTTGAACAGTCCAAATTGTTTCTGGAACTCACGTTAGAAATTGTTTACAAACAATTAGTTTGTAATAGATTTAGACGATAATAAACAGATCTTGTAGAATAAACAGGATTACGAAAACAATATAGGAGTATTCTCCGATGCGATTACCGCTAAACTACTAATGATTCAGAACGCGGGTACTGTGGGCAGCTACCGGCCATTACGAGCCCGTAACATGAGAGCTGAGTATATCGACCACAATGACACCACAGCACCGATTCACTTTAGACGTATAAAGACGTCACTTACCTAATAAACTGTAATTCGATGTCTATCAATGAATTAACTTTGAAAGTTACACCGACCATGGAAAGCGGTCAAGAGCAGTTAAAACAATATTGTGTAAACGCAATGCCAATTCGCTTCGTACCTCAGATGTAATGCAGATTAAATATTTAAATTTGAGTCCTACTGTTAGCAACCGAGGGAGAATCGGCACTCAATGTTTAAAAAATATAAGCGCACTAAAAAAAATATTGAAAATCGACTATAAATTGGAATAAAGAAGATAATAAATCTTCTAAGTTGTAAATGATACAAAAGTTTCATAATAATATCGATATGAGTAATTTAGTAACACACAATCTATTTCACAAAGGTTTTAAACAAAAATTATCGCAAAGAATTTGTTAATCGCCAGATTTACTGTTATAAGAGCATAGTTAAAAGGATTATAAACACTATTGTTTTTGAAAAACAGTTGGAAATTGTATGGATCAATACATTTAAGTTAATGAGGTCATTAAGTGAAATGTTATTGTTTCATCGGAATAACTAAAGGTACCTTATTTGTAAAGAAAGAAGTTAATGAACTGTCAATGAAGTAATTAATCAAAACAATAAAATAAAATGACTTCTTTAAATATTATTTTGTTTATCTTCGTATCTCATTAAAAACTAGGTATTAACGTGTTTAAATAAATATTTTTAAACGGTATCTATTTTTAAACGGATTCTCATAAAAGGAACAAACAGATCATAGAGTACAAATATAACTTTATTAAAAAATATATTAAACATTACTTTTAAATAACGTTATGGACAACATACATTATACAGTTTTGTTGCACTCAAATGTTTAACATATTATAAAGGAATACCAATGGTTGAAGAAACAATTTTTTTAATGAAATGACTAGTTTTTTTTAAGAAAAAGAATTTATAAATGCCTCATTCAACTTTAGATATAATTTATAACTTACGATACAATAAATTTTTAATAAAATGCTTTTTTTTGCCATCACATAATTATGTACAGTAAATTTATAGGTGCATAATATTTTTATTTGTACTTAATTTTACGTATTAGTAAGTACGTAATAATAAAATTATTGTCTTAATAATTAGCAGCAATTTTTTTACGAATTTTATTCACTTATTCGAATATATTTAAAAGGTCTCCTTAAATACTAAGTAAAACAGTTAAACTTCTTATAAATAATATACAAATATGTTAAATACCATTTCGATAATATATTCTGTAAGTATATTGTTGTGTGTTTAATAAAATATTTCATATTTAAAAACTTCAACAAAAATTTCGTTTCTTCATACATTTGAACATAATTATATTATATTCGAAGTATAAATGGAATGTGCACGTAAAAAAATTCTCTATGCGCTATTACAACTCAAGAGGATTTCTTATCTGTATAATAGCTGTGACAATAAATAATAATTTTTTTGTAGCTACATAAGTTACATATGCATTAATTAACACTTGCTCAACGATGAAGGTTAAGAGTTATTATATTGAATTTTAGCATATAAATGTGTAATAACGAAAAATATTGTATGTTAACATTAACAAAAAATAAGTGTGTTCGCAGCGTATCCCAAACATGTTAACATGACTTTATTCCATACGAATTTCATCAGCATTTTCAAGGCTGAATATTTTCACATTTGTGCTTAGGACTATGAAAGATTTGATACAGCAATACTTAAGCTAGCTCTCTCATCATCAGAATCTACAATATATGGAAGACTAGTTATTTACCGTGGAAGGTCATAGTGCGTTGTGTTCTTTCAGCAAGAAGTGTCCAACGAGTCGTTTTTGTATGTCCGTCACGCCTCCGTATATCTGAGTGCCGCGCGCGTCTCTGCAAGGAAATATTATTATTTATAAATAAGTTTTATATATATGACGTGTACAAAGGTAAGTGAAATTGGCACATTTAAATGTATATTCAGAACATTACTTTTGACATCCGGTACAGATCACACTCCCCACTTATGTACGCTCCTGGCTTCTCAATACGTTCTCATAGAAAACATGTGAAAGCAATATCGAGATAAAATGAATTAACTAAATAGTTAAATACACTTCGAGTAAGTATATTCAGTCCATGTACTTCGCCATCGAACTGATACTTCGTTACGAAGCAGTTTAGACCTAGTCCAGTAACAATGGCCGCCCGCAAAATAACTTCAGGAACAATGTTGGTAGAACTTGTATTGTAGGTGGTAGTACTTGTATGGTTCGTCCGGGGAAGTACCACCGCTACACCCATGTCTGCCGTGATGCTAATGAAGCAATTCATTTGTGTTTCGGTGGAAACGTGCAGTTGCCGGCCACACTTACATGAGGCGACAACCAGCTTCCAGGGTAGCAGCGCAACAACATGCGACCTCAGGCAGGACACGAGCCTGCTTGAGGTTGGATGTAGATGTCCATGGGCGACCACTTAACCAGGTGGGCTGCATGCTCGTCATGACTTGACGTCATAAAATAAGCTACATA
>DWQK01003182.1:0-11909 GCA_018231225.1 Noctuana stator | reverse complement strand
GTAGATCCAGCGGTTTCCCGCTATTTTCTTCGATAAAGATATAAATAGTGTTAACCTAAGTTAAAACTTTATTTCAGCTGGAAGCGTTAGATGAGGCCAAACTTTTGTGTCACATTTAATAAAGAAGTTACTAGTAATAGAGTCTGGTCCGAGTTACTCGTATTTGCAAACAACGGGACGTTGAGCGATCGGCCGAATATAGGGAACATGATACTGAAAGCATAGGTAAACTGGGTAAAAGAGATTGCGAAGTTGGTTCGTTGTTGCTGCTGTTCTACACACATGTGGGATTTTTTCATTTGTTGAAATTCATCCAGTCATTCAACTGATTTATAAATAAGTACGCTTTACACTTACTCTTTTCACATACATGTTAATGTTCCTTAAAGAGTAAATAAAGCAATATTTCCCAATATAATATAGTTTTGCAATATTCAATGTTAGTCGTTTATTTATAAATAAACTAGCTGTGCCACGCGGTTCCACCCGCTTTAAGAATAGTAAATTAATGCTTGATAGCCTTCCTCATGAATGTAGTTATCATATACAAAAAGACTCACTAAATTGTGAATCTAAACCATTCAAAGTCCCCTTGAACACACACAACAAATTTCATCAAAATCAGTTCAATCGTTTAGGAGGAGTTTAGTGACATACACACGCACATAAGAAATATATATATATATAAGTAAAGATGGTAGACGGAAGCCAATAAAGCATTTGCAAGGCCACAGATATCACGGAATAAGGAAAAGTTACGCGAACTACAACAGGCTGCGTGAAGACGAACTTATCTAATAAAAATGGCACCAAACTAGGCTGTAGGTGCTTCAACCAAATGAATATTATGACAATATTACTTTTAAAGAAATTTTGTAGGACGTTGTAGCTCAGTGTTGATGCTAGCTGGTGAAAAACGCTAGTCATTGCATATAAAAACTCAATTCTAAATTGGTTGTTTTATCTTTTTTTAACGGAATTCAAAAAAAGGACGTTTTCAATTCGTCTGTACTTTTTTTCATTTCTTTTTTTTAATGTTTGTTACGTCATAACTTTCGACTGCGTAAACGGATTTGGATGTATTTTTTCATTTGAAAGCTGATGCTTCCCGTTTGGTCCCATTTTATTGTAATTTAATGGTCCAGATTTGACAGCTTCATCCATGAGAAGACCATATGAGTCTTATATATAGGTACCTATGTGTGCCACAACTTTCAAGTCGGTTTGTTTCGTAACACGAGTTATAATTATTTCATTTATTATTATTATTATATTTGTTTTATTTTATTTTATATACAGCAATTGTAAAAAAATCCTTGTTATTAAATAAATAAATAAATAGATAACGAACGGCACGTATACTGCCTATGCCCTACTTGTATTATTATTGAATAATTTATAAACTAGAACAAAGTTAAAATATGTTCTCCATTTATCACAACCTAATAGCAAAACCGATCAGCCCTCGCGATGCACGTAACGTAAGTCGACAGTAAATTTCATAAATTGCATCAATAAAGGTATATAACTGGCAAAGAACTTTGCTAATAACATATTTAACCGTATACGGAAGCGCTAAAACTTCCCAGACAGCCGAATGCAATGAAATATTGAACAGGAAAAAGTTTTGAAATATTTTCCGATAATGCGTAATAATTTAGTTTATCACGTTTACCTACTTGCAGTTTGAGAGACTGGCATTTTAACGTCCTTTAAATAGATCGTACTTAAGTTAGTTTTATTCCAAAATTAAATTGTATTCTAATTAAAATCAAAACTGATCAAAGCACGACGTCACGAGGTTAGATCCAGAATGAGTTCACAGCGATAACGGAGCCAAATTGTGCATTCTTCAAGCTGAGCTGTATCTTGAAAGCAACTGGCACCTGATAGGCAATCTGTTCCTAGTATCAATCAGCTTAATACAATGTAAACCGAAATAATAGAACTGGCAGAAAAAAAACTTTCGGCACTCTTTTTGGTACGAGTTTATTTCATAAAACTCCTTGCAACAATCGAATCACCACAACTCAAACTTTTCCAACTTTCATAATAACTGTAAATCGGTAGGTAGTAAAACTTGTATGATGCGACCGGGGAAGTACCACCGCTGCACCCATGTCTGCGTGAAGTAAATGAAGCAGTTGTGTTTTGGTGGAAAGGTGCATTTGCCCACACTTACATGAGGCGACCATCAGCCTCCGGGGTAGCAGCGCGACTACATGCGCCCTCAGGCAGGACACGAACCAGGTTGGATGTAGATGTCCATAGGCCGCAGCGACCACTTAACCACCACGAACCAGGTGGCCTGCATGCTCGTCTGCTACTTCATATCATAAAAAAAACTCTGTACAGGTAAACTTTCTTGCAACAATTACACTTCAAAAGAAAACCTTGAAAGTTTCCACGAAAACAAGTCCTTAATAACTCGTTGCTTAATTAACTCGAATTGCCAACTTTTAAGTCGTCTTGCGACGCTCAATGAAATATTCAATGGACATTTAAAATGATACATACTTTAGTTCAGTTTTATCTTTATTATTTTGCTGGCTTTGATTTATACCTTATTATAATCTAATTAAGTCTATAAAACTTCACTTTCACTTTCACTTCCATTTGGATCAAATTAATTGCTTTTAGATCTAGATGGAAACAAAATGTAAGTTTTTATAAAAACTTGTTACAGACAGCGGTCAAAGCCAACTTTCCTAATAAAAGTACCGTCCACTGCATTCAAAACTTTGCAGACTACTCTAAGTAAATAAATATTCCATCCGAGGAGACCGAATAGTCTAACAAAAGTTTGATAAAGTTTTAGTTAAAACGTAACAGTGTTGAGCAGAACTGACTTATAAGTTGTAAGTATAACGGGAGAAAATGGGAGGCGAGGCAGTCTGGAGAGATGGAGAGTCTTGAGAGGAAAGATTAATTCAGCAGGGAAAAGAAGAGGAGACACGAGGGAAGTAGAAGACCGTAGAGCAGAAGAGAGTAGAGGAGCAGCGAAGAAAGAGGTGGTCTAGTTATCAATAGCCAGTTTCTACTGGCAGGTAGTAGCGGAATTGTATTTTAGAATATTTAATAAGAAAAATGTTTTGAAAATATTTTTGCTGTGAATAGATTGTCATACCCAATACCTGAGGGAAAGAAATCTGTTATAATATGGTTATTTCTTTTACAGTAATAAATAGGTAGGCGTAAAATTTGTAGTGCCACTGAACATAGCAACCCTTGAAAACCCAGGTCCAACTTCCAATACGTTAGAGGTCCTATTTAATATCACTCTTGCCTTACGATAATCGATACCTAAATCGATTCTTCGTCTTATTAAACCACTATAAAGCAAACTTCATGAAAATAGAGCCGTTTTTAAATATCATTATCAGTATCACAACACGGGATTCTTAGAAACTTTTAAATTACCCACCCAGTAGGTAAGTTGTTGAATACTAATACTCAGTTGACACTACCCCATTTCCTAGGAACTTTGTTCATGAATTTATGCTTACAGGAGGTTCAAGTTGGGTGTTATACTGAACTAATTGCAGGTTCAGTCAGGAGCGATGTATGTACGAGTATGTGGACTAGCCCTTGTCGAAATTTCCATACGACCTCCTTGTTACTAGCTTTGTGGTGATTGCATTGTGTAATATGCATTGTATTGTTGACCTACTCGTGGCTTATACAGTATTTTGTGGGTCAGAAGTAACTATTGAGGTTTTCAAAAGTTAGGAGGCACAATACAATAATATAACAAAGCAAAATAATAAAACACACAGCATAAACGTATGGATACTGAGAGCTGTAGGTAATACTTCGAAATAATTAAATAACGCTATTCAAGTTCCTATATAATAAAAAACACCTATATACAATTTACCTTCTAGTAAAACACATAATCGTTCATGTGAATCCTAAACTTAGGCTACTAAATATATTCCAAAACTTAGGCTACTAAGACACGTAGTTTCCAAGTAAAGTACCGTTGCAACCTAATTAAGTTTAAGAAGCGAAGTCCATTAAATTAAATTTCATATAGAAGACACATCTAAGAGACAGGCACAGATTTACAAACAAAATGCGAGACGGAAACTTACAAAACACGCAAAGAGAAAATGATAAACTTACTTCTTATATAAGTTAAATTTCAGGATGCATAATTATGCAATGATAATTCGAGATTCGAAGTGCGCATAGCCCCACTGGTAGTGTGGATCGCAAGCGACCACATTGTTAAGCAACCTAGACGTTCGGTCGGTGCTGGTACTCAGTACAGATAGCGGCAAATTTAATACGGGCTTCCATTCTTCCCAACCGCCAAAAGGGCAAGGGAAGAGTCCCTTTGCCCTTTTGGCGGTTTGACAACATTCGAGACGGGTTACCCACTCATCCTTATCTCCGTAGCAGCGTAATGGAATATGCTCCAGGCCTTCCCCAGTTGTGGGGAGTGGCCCTGCCCAGTAGTGGGATATAAAAAGTGATGAAGTTAACTGTGGATTGTAAATTGGCAGATATATTGCCACGATTTATAACAAGTACAAGACACTATAAAAAAATTAAAATTTTTTTCCTACTCATAAATGGGAAGTGTAAATTTTCGAACCGAAATCTTAGTTGTGTAAACCTTCGCCATTACGTACTATTCGCATCCAATATACTCGTATAGCGGCCAAGTCTTTAGACTAAGTAAGTCGAACACAATCCAACTGCGCGTCCACAAACACGCTGCACAAGAACTTCGAAACTACCCCGCCGTAATTACTTTATCTGACCTGCAGCGAAGAACAGGAGGTCTACCCTCTAACTCCGTAAATAAATTTTCGGATCTATATGAAATAACGGAATTACCACGGTAGAAGGACAAGTACGGGAAAATGTCGAACAGCTATTTACCGTATAGCACGTAGTTGTTTTGAAGAGCCAAAAATCACCTATACTAACTGTAAAATATTGCCTGATAATATTGTTTTTTTTCTTCTCTTCTAATAATAATTTTTTTCTCTTCTATAATGTAAGAGGTTGATACGCTTGCTCCCTTACTAATAGAGCCTAACACCATTTCCCGTCTCATCTATTCTGTGTATCTCTCTCTATTCCGTAGAATGTATTTTACTCCAAACATTGAAATTTTTCCAGTGTGGGCGTTCGATAGACTTATAAGCGCAGATATAGCAAAAATCGTAAAGATTCAACTAAAAAGGCATCAGTGATATGAAAGCGGGTGTTTGTCTGTGCCGTGATATTACGTCGTCAATAACACCTACGTTTCTCCAATGTCTACACGGGAGAAGCTTTAGTGTGTAGGTGTTCTAAGATTTGCATACTGAGAAAAGAATAAATATTCCGATGAATGTTTAGTGTTAGTGATAGGGCGAAAAGAAACACATATTCACAGATAAAAGGGCTAAAAGAACACAGAAGAAACGACAAAGAAGCAACTTTAGCACTCGGTCGAAAAATGCGCGCGAGCATTGACTTGCCTACGAGCGGTGACGGACGACTGCCACGTCCACGTGGTAGCGGGGCGGCTCCCTTCGAACCTCCAAAAAAAACCAGTGCCACTTTTTAAACGCTTTCTTTTTTTATTAATTCATTTTTCCTTTTATACCTATATTACGTAATGATAAGTATACAAGGCGGACTTGCCAACGCTAACATTTAGTGTGTAGAGAGTAGAGTCCAAGGAATGAAACTGCTACCGTAGTTTTGGTATACAAAAACAAGATCTAAGGAACTTGTAATCGAAGTGTCAATCTAGTCGCAGTAGTTAAATTAAGCCAAAATAATGAACAGAAAAGCGTTGCAGAAAATGGTTCAAAACTTAAAAACTGTCCCCAACCCAAAAAAGGATAATATCTACTTGTACATGAGTTCTATTCTAGATGTAAAAATGTGCGTTACTTTCTGTGTTTTAAGTTAATTTTTTGTTATAGACATTATCGTTGTTTCTAAAAGCCGTTTATTTATCCTTTTCCTTTAAAAATAATTCCAAAGCTTTATTTCAAATGAAAGTTTGTTTACTTTCAACATCTCTTTCTAAATATTTACGCGATCGAAGTACTTGTTAAGATCAAAGTGATTTTTTAAATGGCTTCTCGAATCTGTAATTTTATTTCAATGCTAATTCAGTCCTAAAAGTTAAAAGTCAAAACATTCTCGCTACGAATAATAACGAAATAATGAGAAGTTGTAATATCAAACTCCAAAGGCTTTATGGTAAACTAGCTTTTGCCCGCGACTTTATCCGCGTGAATTTCAATTAATTGGACCAAGGTGTCACGTTGTTCCATACAAAGTTTGCCCCGATTTTTCACCCCCTTAGGCATTGTATTGAGAAAAATCCTTTGTTATGGGATGCTTACGTCATACTAAGACAATACTCTCGAAGTTTCAGGTCTCTACGATCAGCGGTTTAGACTGTGACTTGATCCGTCATTCAGTCATTCAGGACAAAGCATTTTATACGAGTATGTACTTGTAGCTAAATAAATAAATTCTTTATATCTTTAATTATTTATTGGAAGTGGGCAGAACATGATGGCCATATAGGCTATATAGGCAAGGTTATGTTGATACTTCTATTTCCTGCTCCATCGACAGGAAGTTCGCAACAATATGTTGCGAAACGACGTAGGATACTAATGATTTCCTGTTTTCCATACTAAACATATGTACCAATATAAGAGGAGTGAAATCAAATCAAGTTGTTTTATTTATACGCTTCATGAAAGCGCAGTAGGTATATCAATGGGTGCATCTGCTTCAACCAGCTAGCTAGCGGCTAGTCATTCCTCTCGTTTCATGGCCACTAATTTTCACAGTTATGTGCATATTACAAAGTAATTCGTTCTGAAAAGCATAAAGTTCAGTACACTAAAGTTACAAAAGTAAATTTAATGATATTTAATAACCTTTTGCGACAATTTCTTTTATTTATTCTTGTAACACTCGTAGTAGTGATTCGTCTTCACTCAGTACCTAAATCTATTAATGCGACAAAAGCCGGCAACCAATGAACATAAATTTAAATATCATTAATTCATAACAGCGGCGACTTCATTAATTATGGACGGACGAACGGACTATTCCGTCGTCACGCAACTTCGTTAGTGTTACACTGTAACACGGTTTGTGTCGCAGTTGTCGTAATTATTAGTTTCACGATCACGGCCTTATTGCGTTTGTAGATTTAATAAGTTTATAACATTATTACGTAACAGTTTTAAAACGAAAACATTTTAAAAATGTTAGCCAAGGAGTAGGTAGGTACTTAGTGTAATCAAAGTTAATAATATTAACTTTTTACCATATTATGGTATAATAGAAAGCTGTTATTTATATTATACGTAGCTAGCGGAACCGACACACGAGTACGTTATTCTGACAAAAATTTTGCGGACTTGGTATATTGTTCAATGTAAAAGTCAAAAAGTTATTCATCATAAGGTACACGTATACACTGGATGAACGTCAAATAATACGGTACATACGCTTTAGGCGCTCTTTTGGCTAAGTTCGGCTGGGAGAAAAAACCCGTTTGGTACCCTAATTGTATGACAAATTGGTATTATCAGTAACACGCCAAATTGCCTACAAGTAATGCAATTTGGTATGAAGTACACAGTATCTGCTCTGATTAGGTAGAGAAGAGACTGTCCACTTAGGCACTTGCACCGACATTTAGCATGCCCTAACGCAATTATAACTTGGGAGAACTTCGGCAGTCGACGCGCTAAGGGTTCATCTAACATGAAACCGGTAACAAGAATGCTTTGAAACCGATGCGTGCACGTTCTGGATTTGTGCGCAGAAGTCAAACGAATTAGGTTAAGTGAGGCTTAGAAAATGTGTCACTTTAAAGAGTGTTGTGTTCGTAGACGCGAAATATTATGTAAAGTTTCAAACTCGTATTGCTTTACATTCTATCTAAATAATTGAATGATAGAGCTAATAATATTTTTACACTATTTTAATTTAACTTATATTCCACATTTCTAGAGAGATTGTCATTTAATGTGGGGTGGCTTTATGTGTTGCCGGAGTAAAGTGACATAGCGGAGTGTAGAGCGACCGTATCGATTCAACTGTAATTGAGCTTTGATAATGAAGATTTGTTGTTTCAAAATTGTGTTTTGATGGCGGAAAGAAACAACTAAAATCTTCTGCTTTATTTACTTAATTATAATAACTATTTATTTATTTATTTCTTACAATGCATGTATCAAAACAAAAGATTTACATGTTACATGACACTCTGGTAGTGTATAGCAGTAGGGCAGTTACGAATACATGATTTGTAATTACTAATACATTAATATAATAATATATCAGTGATTTCTAATTCATTTTATCTCCTTTCAATTGACAGCTTATTGTTATACATGCATTATCATTACAATACTTATTACTAGATCTATTGAAAATGTTGTACTTATTATTTGTTTATCTTGCGTTGCCCAAGTTGCTAAATTCCACATACCCCTTGATATTATTACAGAAAATTCACAAGCACACAGGCTTACCATGATACACCACTACAATATGAACTTTGAGGCCGCTACGATAAGGCCAGTAGTATTCTGCATACCGCAGCTCCGATCCGGATTAGGACGGTAAGGATTAGTGGCTAACCCGTGTGATCAAGTTGAACAAGTACTATGTAACGATAACCGGGTTTCACGTTCACGGATGAGAGAAGAGTGTAGGCAATATACCCTTAGTCCATCACGTGGGCCAAGTGTGGGTTGATGATCTTCACACACCTTTCCAGAATTTGTCGGAGAAATCTCATGTGTGTGGGTTTTTCCACGACGTTGTCCTACATGGTGGAACAATACCGATAATGAATTAATATTTATTACGCACATCATTTTCTGTAGGTACTATGGATTCAAGGAAAAAGTGTGTTGCGAAGCGACGGTGGAAATGTTTTGGGAACAACAACGATGACAATGGTTGGAAGGATACAGTAATGACCATCCCGGTTGGATACTGGTAATTATTTCCTTGTTTATTAAGAATCAGCGTTCTATTTACTGGTAACCTTCTCGATTATATCGGCAAGGGAAAGATAGGTAGAACTCGGAACACAGAGGCAGTTAAAGCCTTTTTATGAACAGTTTTATACAGCTACTCTTTATACCTTACAATATGTTTTGGAGTATCACTAGTTCACTATTCGACTCATATGAATTACTGCTATTATAGTATAATCTTAAAGCATAGCTAATACTAATTAATTGGAAATATGATAAAGAAAAAAAAAATTGTGAGTTACTCAAACGGGTACAAAATTATCATGATATCACAACGCACATTTATTAGCGGAATACCGTTTTACTATGACATATTGTGTGTGACACAAGTGTCTTATTCGAACAATGTAGCTTAGCGTTAAAAACCAATTTGTTTGCCCGCGGGACAGTAATAATTTTGAAATGAAATTTATCGTTGCCATGCAAAACGCCGGCGGCTCTAAAAAGCGTAAAGTCAGACTAAGCCGACTGTTCATATGAGGATAACATTTTTAAGACAATCCATTTTCATTTCATAACCATAAATCAAAATAAAATAATATTATATTTAAACAATCTTTACAAATTCTCCACAATCTAAGTTTATACTTTAAAAAGTATGTTATACTCGTATAATATTCGAACATATCTGCTTAACAATTGGCAATCGGAAACAGTTATCACTAACTTAAGTTTAGGTCTGAATACACTTTAACTATTAAGCGAATGTAGTGGGTGACTGCAATATTTCACGGTCGTTTGAACACAACGTATGTGCGTTCGCATTTGAAACATGCTAGGTGGGTTAATTAGTGGTCAGTATTACGAACCGAAGTAATGTAGCGTTGTAGCAGCATACTGGCGTAGCAGTACTACTGCGTAGCGGCATAGTCGCGTAGCTATTTACGAGTATTAGCGTAGCGACATTGCTTCGTAGCAAGAGTTCATACGAGAACAAAATTATATTCATAAAAAAATACACGAATCTAGTTATAAAAGTTATATATATAAAGTTATAAAATATCCACGTTATAACTCTGTGTCAGTAATATCGATGTTAGAGCACATTGTTTATCAATAATATTGTTTTTCTTTAATTAAGTTTAAAAAAAAGAAATTCTTTCTATCGACTCTGTGTCAGAGTCTTGCGTAAGAATTCAAAAATATATATCCTAATGTATTCAGTAGTCGCTTTTCCCATTTGAATACCATTAATTTGAACTTTTCTTGAAAATTCAATTCCGTAAGAGACAATCTTCAGATTCCATTATTAAATTTTTCTGACCGATTTCAATTACGTGCCCATTTTTGCTTCCAATACATTTCTTTTTTTGTCGTGAGCTCAATGAGTCTCGAAGGATCTTCGTCTAAGACGTATTCTTATTTTATTAGGTAGTGCCGCAAGCCTTTAAGTGTCAACCTGCATATATTTTACTAGCTGTGTCACGCGGTTTCACCCGCGTTAAGAATTGTGACATAACGCTTAATAGCCTTATACCTTTCTCATTAATGTAGCTATCAGACACAAAAAGAATATTTCAAATCCGACTTGTAGTTTCAGAGATTAGCGCGTTCAAACAAACAAACAAACTCTTCAGCTTTATATATTAGTTTAGACTCATCATTTTAATTTCTTCTCCGCCAGGAGTCGAACCCGGGACCTTCGAAAAGCAGACCAGCATGGTAACCAATACACCACACGTTTAAAATACCGTTTAAATAAAAGGTCATTTACAATACCGCGTGGCATATTGAATGGGTTCTGTACCTCTGGTCATACCAATGTGGAGTAGAGAGTTATTACAACAATGCCCATTAATTCTAATCAGCTAGTTCATAGCTGCGCGCATTGACACATTTGGGCAATTTAGCTGATTTAATCATTCTTGCTCATTGGCAGGCGGCGATGCGCGCGCGCATTCGCTTTATCAACTCTAATTGAAGTAGGAGTTTCTTTGACGTAAGCATTAGTGAGCGTTTAGTTCAGTTTTGAATGAAGTTATTATGATACTAGCCTATGCCCGCGATTTCGGCCCGGGTCTAAAACAGAAACGAAAAATGGGTGACACGGTGACAAAAATGGTTCAGGAACCTCATTTTCGTATAACAATGAGTTGCCTGAAAAAAAATAAAAAAAATGGGAGAAAAAAGTAGCCTATATTCATCCCAAGACCCTCAAATATTTCTGTACGAATTTTCATCGGAATCGGTTCAGCGGTTTGGCCGTGATGACGTCACAGACAGACAGACAGAGTTACTTTCGCATTTACTCGTATAACGTTTTGACAACTATTAAGTTAACTACTGTTACTAACTGTTTTCTTTGCGGAAATATCGGACGACTGGCATGTCTGACTTGTTTCCTAAAGACCGCGGTAACGAACCTCTGTCCGGGGGTATTATGACCCAACACTGATCTGAATGACAACTGTGTGAGAGACACCCCAGTACTGGGCCAGCGTGGTGTCGTGATGGCATCAAACTTTCTTATGAAAAGAGTACTCGTCAATATAATAGGTTGTTGGTTATGATAATGACGATAACAGCTTTTCCTTTTTAAGGTCAGTTAAAAGCAGTTATTGTAAATCCTACCTTCTTCAGAGAAGTATTAATGGTAATAAGCCAAGCTAAAAACAGCTCAATTACAGACCATTATCGCTTGACAAGAGGACCAGTGACACTAATGTGAACAAACTAGAAAATTATCCACGAGAGTAGGCCTAGGACATTCTTCAGTAATTCCTATGTAAGGTGAGGGAATCACCATATTTCTTAGTTATACTCGTATTTTAAGTCATAATTGTTAAAATTGTTCAGACAAAGTCAAAGTCAAAATTTTTTATTCATCATAAGTTACACGTATACAGTGGATGAACGTCAAATAATACGGTACATCGG
>DWQK01003181.1:0-11910 GCA_018231225.1 Noctuana stator | reverse complement strand
AAAAGAACTTAATTACCCAAAATTAATATTAATTAATATTATTATTTTATTATTAATATGGGGTAATAAAAAAAAAAAACATAATAAAATAATAATATTAATTAATATTAATTGTGGGTAATTAAGTTATTTTTTAATTTAAACTGCTGAATATTTTGCCTATAAAGTAAAATGATAACTTGTAACTACCTACACACATGTATTGTGATAAATAATACCCGTGTCATTCATGCTTTATTTTGGAAATAAACATTATCTATCATAGTTAATATGTATTATCTCTGTCATATAATTCTTTTGAAATTGTTATTTGATTTAAAATACCTACATTTGCTCTATTTGCATTATGATATTAGGATAATGCTTTGTTATTTTATTTTAATTGGTGTTTTATAAACTAGCTGTGCCCCGCGAATTCATCCGCGTTAAGAATTGTAACGTTATACTTAATAGCTAGTCTTCCTTGATAAATGGGCTATCTAACAATGAAAGAATTGTTCAAATCCGACCAGTGGTTCCTGAGATTGGCGCGTTCAAGCAAACAAACAAACAATCTCTTCAGTTTTATAATATTAGTATAGATATATAATTAATTGCCCGTCGCATCTGTATTTGGCCGTTACAAAGTTACAGCGCTTTACAGAAGTAGATACCTATTTGTCTTATTGTAACTTAATTCTGAATTTCTTTTGTTTATTAGTAATAGATTATATTTGTCTTTATGTAACATTATAGATATTTAGGTCCATAGAACCTTGCTATAAAAACCTTGTGCTAAATAAAACTGTTTTTTTACTTGGAAAAACCAAAAATACCTACATAATCCAGAAAGGATTTTGAGCTTTGTTTCGATAATAGTTTATAGATAAATGTAAGAAATATCTAAATACCTTCCAGCACGAAAATTTAATCTTTATCGTTAATAGGATACAGGGTTTAATCAATTTTTAATCTGTGTCCTAATCACTAATTCTACTAAATCTTTAGGGTGAAGCTGATACAAAGTGCTTACGAAATAAATACTTACACGATTTAAAAATAGTTATTTTAAACATCCTTACTAATAAAATATTAATAAGTTTAATGCAATATGTTGAAATAGATAATATTTACATTCTGTCCTCAGTGCTTTAATTTGTATCGTAAGTGATTAAAATCCTTAATGAAATTAGTAAGTACCTACTAACAAATGTGCCATAAACTTTGAACAATTTAATAAAACAGACTAAAAATCACTTTCCCGCCGTTCGCGCCTCTTTTTATCAGTGTTGCCGTTTAATAACGTTTTAGGGCGTCTGTAAATTAGTAGCTGCAAATTGCTACACGAAATTATATTTACACAAGACTTGTCCGAATATTGTGAGCGGAGAGCTATCGTAAATTTTATGATATAGCTACGCGATAAGGGTATCAATTTGTCCACTACTGTGATAATGTTGTACTGATGGCCCACAAACACCTGATAACACGTTTTGAATTAAATGCTTACTTTTACCGTGAAAAATTAAGAAGCCAATCGTCTATTGCTCAGTCTAAAATTTCTTTACGCAGATGTAGATATACCTATATAAGAAACTTCCGTATGGGCAATACTAGGTATACATAATTATGTTGGAAAACTCCCTACTAATTTATAAAAGTGCCGCGAAAATCGCAGTGATGACTATTAAAGTACCTGGACTTACCGTTTAATAAACAGTCAACGTTTTTAGTAGGTATGTAATAAGAACCTTTGCTTGGATCGTGAAAATTTTTACTTAAATCTTTTTTAGTCGTTAAGTTTTATTTTAAGTTAATTTATGCTTTAACTTGATAAAAAAGAAAAGAGAACCATAAGTGGCGAATATAAGATTTCGTTGTCAGTTTAATACATCTGGCCCAGCTACAAAAACCGTTTAACGATCAATAAAACTTTAACTAAATACATATTACAGGCTGCAAATAT
This sequence comes from Noctuana stator, assembly GCA_018231225.1. Lineage (NCBI taxonomy): Eukaryota > Metazoa > Arthropoda > Insecta > Lepidoptera > Hesperiidae > Noctuana > Noctuana stator. The sequence goes on along the minus strand of DWQK01003181.1, from coordinate 9,965 downwards.
CGCGTTCCTTCGCCACTCGCAATTCTAAAGAAATAAAAATATAACTCAGTGTAACCTAGTGTCTATGCTTAAAAATTTTAATCATATTGCGGCTACAACAAACACTCATTACCGACATAAAATACAAAACAATATTTACTAACTTTGTCGTGACAGTAATAAAATTTATGGAATGAAATAGGTTATGGCACCTAAATATTATTAAAATTCAAACACGCGTTATAAATGTATTTTACGTTCGCGAATAAAATATTACGATCATATGATTGCAGGCGGCCATTATTGTGTCACGTTATTTTTTCTAAGACGGCGATCGCGGGCGATGTGACCGTTCGGAGCGCATTAAACTTATTATTGGCACTTACTTTGAACAGTAAAGATAATACCAGTATTGTATAGGCAGTTTTGTACACATTTCACGATAAAACGGCTCGATTTTACGTTTTAAGTGTTGAAAAATGCCTCGCCATTAGTTCTGTCGCCACGAAAAGATAACAAGGTGACATTAGCGCTGCGTCTTATAATTTTTAGGGCTGGCAAGGTTGCGAAACGCCGAAGTTACTGGTTGGGTGTTAGGCTACGAGTTCAGGAAGTGTAGATAGTGTAATGAAGTGTTTCCACCCGCGTCACGAGTCCCAACTACAATTATCACCTTACAAAACACGTATGCCATCGATTAATATTTTATGGGCCATAAAAATAAATAGGTACATTTCTTAACAAGTCAGAATTGAAAGCACAACGTTTCAACGAACTTTAATTGATGTTAAATATAGAAATGCTAATGTTTAACAAAATTATTCAGCAGTTCATCATTGTCAATCAGTTTTAGATCGAACAGCTGCCCGATAATGTTCGAAACTTCCACTCAAGTATCGTTTTAGTAATAATTTCCACATTACATTTTAAAATAAGTACTAAACAAGTCAAAACAGATACGAATAAATGCAAATTAATGTTGCTTCTAGATTAGGTATATTTGATATAAATATATACCTACCTTTTAAATAACATTATTTACAAGTTGCCATTAAATTAAGTCCACTTTATGTAAACATACTATATTTAGGTGCATCAGTTAGGTGTACCTAAATAATTATATTTTTGAGGGAATCTTTTAATTATTAGCTTATTTTATAAACTCTTAATGGCACTGATTTTTTATAATAATAATAACTGTTATTAATATTATAACTATCTACGTATATCTTAACACGTACGTATCTCTTGGGATGCTGGTATCACACAAATCTTTGAAGACTATATGCTACGTAGGCGTATTATATTTTATTTTAATCCGAATAAATGCGTCTATCTTGTCTATTTCTTATTCAAACTTAGAAATCCATTTCAGGGACAGATAAATAACATTCAAATTCAAAGAAATTAAGTAATACCTTATAAATATCTACTAGATACAGATAGCGTGCAGTGGCGTTCATAGTGACGTATCAAAACATTATACACAAAAACACGTACCGTGAGAATCGTTTGGACATTTAAAAACGATTGATTACCTACTAATGAGTGGTAATTTTTCAGTTGAAAGTTTATCTTTTTGGCTAAACATAAATTCAATCACTTTTATTAATATTTATCTGTAAAGTATTAATGCTAAACTCTGTCGTAACCGTCGTAGGTACATATCGTTGCATTATTGTTATTAGTTAAGCGAACAAATCGCGGTAAAAACCAATATAAAGAGCGCATTAAATTTAAGCTCCTTGGCCGTAGGCGTAGGATTATTAACGAACAGAACACATACACTTACGAATAGAGTCGTTTTTGTAGTCGTGTCCTAATGGCCTCTCTCAAAAACGTGGTAATCAAAGAATCCGAAATCACCGTGATGTATACATTGTGAACCATAGACAAATTTTATGAATTAAAATAACCTTTATTGGGATTTTTTTTGCCAAAACAATTTTGTAGAATTCTGTGTTAGGCACTTGTATCGTAGATAATAAAGTGCCATCGGCTATCCTATCGCACACAATTTATTGGTCTCCTATTTAAATGTATTTATAAAAGCAATTTTTACGTACGCAGATGCATTTAACAAGACCAGTTTTTTAATAGGAATACTTGAAGAGGAATTTGTAATTAGTAATTTGTTAAATGACTATCGTTTTTTGTTTAAATTTAGAACTCCAGATGGTAATAATGATAGCAGAAAATTAAAGGATACTGAAAGTTAATATCTTAATGTTAATTTTAATTAAAAAATTAGAGACTTTTTTAATAAATTTTTTAGAGAAAGTTCTTAATAAAAGTGTACGCTTTAATCACTTTGGATATTGCTATCGCGCCGCACTATGTAAGGCTGAAACTTTTAACATAATCCCAACATAAAAATCAATTCGAATCAGTCTGATGGCCGACGCGCTTCGCGAACGCACCCACTAATTTGTTATTTAAATTTAGCTGTTCCATTCCATTTTTGAATTTGGATTCGCGCCGGACCAACTTCGCTCTAGATGCGTCGGCTCGCATACCGACTACCCGAGGGCAGGTACGAAAGACCACAAACTCAACTACAACGCCTAAATCGAACTCATCCAGTCATCCACACCATAGACGCCTTTGTCTCGAGAGACGTATGAGTGATTTTGCCACGGACTGATTTAATGATTAGCATGTCGCCCACCGTACGAAGTCCTCATTGTTTTATTCGCCGCGCGTACCTTTTTCAATTTGAATATCGCTGTTCATTTTCGAATTGGCTCTTTGTAGACGCGCCTTAATTGCGCACTTTGGATTCAACGTTAATTCGCGCGCTCGCTAATTTGAGGGTTTATTGTGTAACCGACTGCTTAAACATCCTTTTTAAAGGCGCCCCGACAGAATTCCTGATAGACACAACCTAGTGTCGGTCGTCGTAGTATTAATAATAAGATGCTATCGGTCCGTTTGGGCCATTAAAATGTCGCAATGCGCGTAAAATTGTCGGAACTGTTAGGAGGATGTTATTCAGACGTCATAAAGTTATCTCCTGCCTTGAAACGTAACAACAAATCAGCTTAATCTGAGTGCGAGACATTAATTCGGACAAGGAGATGTATGTTCGCATATTCGCGTCACGCTATTTCTTTCGGCGATCAAATAGAACGTTTGCGTGGTGCGTTGTTTATCGTCGATCGACAAATCCTCGGTGACTCCCGGAACGTTGTAATTCCTCTAATACGCCGTCGGGATCTGGATACATTAAACAATATTAATCGAGACTCGATGATTCGGCGGTTTCATCCGAAGGGTTGTAACAATAGCGGCGTACTATCGAGTACACTGCCCCATTGTAGACTGTTTGCCGAACATACGAATTCCACTGTTCCTTTTTTAAAAAGCCAGATATTTTTCGAATATCGCGTTCGGTTTTTTACATACGATACGATAACGAGGTTTGAAATTGGAATCACGACGGTCCGTTATAGGCTATTTAGCGCGCGCTTTCGGTGACAGTTTTTAGAGTTATGGCCGCCGTGAAATGAATTGTAAGTCGTTACGGATAATTAGTGGCGCTTATCTGTTAGGCAGTAAGGTTTTAGTTAACTAGATTTTTTGTGATTAACGAGCCCATTTGATAAGATCTCAGGGAATGGAGAGTTACATTACAGAACAATATAAAATTTTCCTTCCAGAACAATATGAAGTTACCTGTATTTTGATAGATTTTCGTAATGTCGATGAGTGTCGTATATATACATATACTCGTACCTACCTACATAACATAGTTATGTTTATAGGCGCATGTGACACTATTTACCTTGTGCTTATTTGTCATTCTTAAATATTAAAAATATACCAACGTCCGAGGATTGTTCCTGTCTGCAATGAGACAGCCCACTACCATCGTTGCGCAGTCGATATCGTAAAATGCCCAATTCAGTTTGACCGTCTTAATGCAGTAAACGGTCCGGGGTCACGGTCGTTGACCAAATTATTGTCAAGGAGTCAGTCACTCAGCTGTGGGTGCCTACCATGAATTTAGATTTCTGTTCTCGGTCTGGTTGTGTGTTTGTCTTTGGGCGTGTCCGGAACCCACGACAAGAGAATCCTAGTGTGGAGTACACGTGGTATACGTGTATCTACATTACATTTTAACAGGATAACACAAACAAACAAAGGTATTTTATTTAACTTTTATTGTTTATTCTTATTGCTTCTAACTTACCTATAGGCAATTTACAATTGAATTTGTTTTTTTAATCAAAAAATAAATGTAAATAGATATCTACATATCTTGTCATCGTGTAAACTTTGTAAAAAAATGTTTCTTGTGGGTAAAAAATTATTCAGTTTAATAAACTTGATTGAGATCCATCTTGAGTGCGAAACCTATAAAAAAAGTGAGTTGCAAGATGAACTTAATGTTAAGTTCAGTTTATTATTACGGGCCCGAATGTTTGAATGTGATCTACACACCTGCCTGCGATTTCGCTGTAAAAACTCAATGCCCCACGTTCCATCTCAAAGGCGCTCACGTTACAATGGTCGCAGCATCAGTGACAGTAACACTAAATAGTCAATCACGACGCGGCTGTGGCTAATCTCGCATTCACACACACAATGGAGGTAACGAACGGACGGACGGACAGACGGTAATAAGGCGCGCGTGGGCGTCTGTGTCAACGTTATTTATGATGGCGTGCGTTTTTTTAATATTTTTTTCTGTTGAGGCAACACTCGCGGCCGAAATTCTGGTGCCCGGGGCTGAAATAAAAAATAAATATTGATTAATGTAAAAAAAAAATCTATTTTCGAAATGAATCTTTATTGAATTTTTTTACATAATAAACAGTAGATAGATGTTGGATTTACAATTTTTATAAGACAAGAGTGTAGTATTAAACGATGAACTTATTTCAAAATAAAGTTTCAGATCACAAATTGTACCAAATATTATGTTTGCATATTTAGCAATAAAATTGAGTGGAATAAACCTACATAGTACACCCGAACACCTACTTAGCGTCCTCAGATTGGAGGAGGGCCATAAATTATCCGACTTTAATTCAGACAAGAAAATCCTTTAAGTAGGTACTTATTTTGTGTAGTAAAAGCAAAAAGGAGACGGCCGTCGCGTCGAAAGGAAATCGTTATCTTAACGAGGTATATTTACGTGAAATCTGACTAAGAGTGAAGCTGTCCCGGCTCCAGAGCACTCGATAACGGGTTCAGACCACTATCGGGGGCCACAGGCCAGCTGTTGACCCCCTGTTTACATTACAGCACAGATAATGTTCCGTGTGCGCAGAAATCACAAATAAATACCCTAGTTTCAATTTGTAAACCTAATCTCGGGCCGAGGTTAACGGTCTATTAAAATTAATTTCAAGATCGTAAACAATCGACTCCACCAAACCGCGCCGATGATAAACCACGAAAACATCCACTCAAAATCAGCTGACTTGATTTATGGCGAGCACATACATATTATACACCTACATCGCGTTTTGTTTTAAATAGTTCAAATTAAAAATGTATAGGCGAGTAAAACTTTCATCTGCTACCTTAAAACGAGCGTTAGTGCCTTCCCCGACGCCGGAGATAAATCTGCTCGCGAATCGCCGAATCCGTGCGTCGACCATCGCTCAAGGGATCTATTTTTATAAGCACGGAAAACACTCTAGCGCAGGAATGAATATTGAAACGTTTTGGGCGCGAGGTGCAGCTGAAGTCGGAGCGATATCAGCTCGATGGCGTAGGGCGGCCCTTCGCGTTCAAATATAGATCGAGGAGTAAGTCTTGGGCATAATAATAATATGGAATTCACCTATGGAAACGCTCAATTTAGTTCGCGGTCCTTAAACGAACTAGTTCGCTCTTTTAGTTCCTTAGTTCTTTTTTTAATTTTCTGTTGGCATTATGAAATTAAAGAAGAAAATAATTATCTATGATTATTGTAAAGGTATTCTATTTACTTTTTTATTTAAAATTTTATTGATTCATGTGTTCATTTATAAATAATACCTGTCGGTTGGCCATGCAGCGCACAAAAGGACTAGAAGCGAGATAATCGACGAACTAGTTCGCATAGTTAACTTAAAGGAGCGCTTTTCAAACCTTGGTCGTTCGCGAACTACCCAAGCGAGGAGTCAGCGATGCGATGGTGGATGGTGGTAGCGGTGATACCAATGGTGGGGCCGATTGGTCTATTGACACGTGTTAGTGTTGGCGCGTCGGCGGAGCGGTGTCCCCATGCGGATGAGCAAATGGGATAATGGACGTCTGGGCCCGCATCCGGCGCGGGACTCGGATCCGACTCTTGCAACGCTCTGGATACAATTTTTCAATTAAATCGACCAGACACAAGATCCCTAATAGGTGTCGTTAAGAAGTCGTGTGCCCGATTTTCGATCCGTCCCCGTAACGAGGCCGTTTTATTAGTATTTATGGTCGAGAACCAAACGCGGCGGTACTCCGCTCAGCTCTCATGCGCTCCGTATCATGAATGAAACGGAATTTATGACTAGCGCCCGCTATGACGCTATTTCGCTGTTAAATTTAAGTGGTCGATGCCGATACAGCCGTTCCTCGTTCGTCCGGACGTCTCAATTCGTCCGCGTAATAGCTAATATAAAAAGATTTTTCTAAGTTTTACGGTCGTATTACGTATGGGTCGAGTGGCGCAGTAAAATTCGATACGAGCGTCGCGGACGGTCTAACGATGCTTGATTTACCGCTATCGATTTGAAAACTACATAAAAACACACCTTAATGATCGCTACTCGACTTTTGCTTATCAACCGTGTATACTTGTTAGTTTAAGACACTTAAGTCACATGTAATAAGAATTGCGAATAGAAGTTGCTTCGTAATGAGTTTTGTACCAGTCCATATTATTATTAAGCATTGTTAGCAGTTCAAATACATTATTCACTGTTACGAATCGCTTCTGGTAGCCCCCAGACATGTGAGCGCGTCGCCAGATGACAGAAACGAGGACGGGAATATGAGCGAGTGTGCGAGTTAGAACGAGACAGAGCAGCTTAAGGGTGGCGTTCATCATGTCCCACCCCGTGTCGGGCACAAGTGACGGTTCTGTCTTCCCCAACCGTCTGCGTTCGGAAACCTTCCCTTTTAGCTCTGTTTTTTTACATAAAGCCATGTTTCACAGCAACGTATGTATTCAAAGTATTTAAAAGTATTAAATCCATCTTAGTCACATTTAATTATTGCCGCAGAACTGATTTTTCTGTTCCGAGAAACCAAATACTAATCTCGAAACCGCGAATCGTAAAAAACTGGCCCAGCGGGCGTAATCTAAGCGAAATTTGAATAACTGAAGCGATTAATCCACGGGCTTTAATTAGCGCAACGGGGTTCGGACTCATCAGCGCTGGACGGCTTGACTTATGTCTCAAGCTCGGGACAATGCGTAACCGACCGTCAAAATTTAATCATATCGATGCATAAAGAACCAAATCCGAGAAACCATACGGATCGCAAAAACCGGCCCGCCCAATGGAACTTATTACTCAGTAAAGATTCCCGCCAAGAAAAAACCACAAGAATGTCATTTAAAAAAATTAAAACGTACGATGCTTATTTTTTCGTTATGCCAAACCAAATGGACTAAAGGTTATCTCGGAGTAAAAAAGGCGGGACGGAGCGATTCCATTTTTAAAACGTATCATTTCATTTTGGAACCGGCTTTCAAGACGTCAAAAGGTAGTCATTACATATTTTCGAAATATTTAATGACTAGCTTTATTATTTTAGGGACAGGACTGCTTAGCGCCTGCGCGAGAATGTGGGGTTTGGGGTGTGTAATTATAAACATTTTTGTAGGAACTTTGTTTCTATTGATGTCGTTAATATTTTTATTGGCGCGCGATATCCATCACTAGTGTCATATGTGGACACGAGTTTTTGTTTCCATACACGGCTCAATAATGTTAAACCTACTCTAAATACCGGTTCACGTCTAGCAGAGGTGTCGGTGTGATCATTATAGAATTTTAATTACCCCTATCCCTTCATACGTGATGGAATGTGAGTCGGCACTGACCTAAAATTTATGGGAAAATATTTTTATACAGCCTGCTCGCGACAGTTGTCACATGATAATTTGTGTCTATTCTCGGTAAAATAGAATTTGAATTCGCTTGTGAATGGTTTCGATGGCTAAACTCATGTTTGTGTAGTCTGACACCACATGTAATGTCAACCGCCTACAAATTAATGACGTAAGTGTCTCAGAAGTGTGTCACGGCGGTGGTCACACCAATAAGAAAACGTCTAAACGCGCGCCAGTTTAAATAGTGACGTCATTATCCGATGCTCCTATAGATGTTACATAAATTCAAAAATAGAATTTATGAATAGTGTCGTCTATTAAAATACTAGTTAGTTCGTGTATTCAGTCAGTGCCAAGATAAATCTCTTATTTGAAACACAAGGCGTTCTTGTTTTAACATAAGGATTTATTTTATAAAGACTGCTCAGGTGTTTTCCTTTGATAATTATTTTCTTAGGAAAACATTTTTGTGTTTATAATTAGATTCCTTAACATATCATTATCATTTTAAGGCGCTTTTGTTTAATTATTTTTTAACGTCTTATTTTAATTTTATGCACACTAAATTTGTTACCTAAATATAAAGCCAAACAAAACCACAAGATTTTAGATAAGTTAATGTCAGTTGCGTTTTGGCGGGAAGTAGAATTAAGTCATTCTTTCATATTTAAGCTATTTATCAAATGTTTATTCAGTATTACACTGTAATGATCACTTGCCGCTGGTAAGATTGATAAAGTGTATCAACATAATCTTATAGTACCTACATACCTACCTACACTACTTCTCTATCTTTTATATCTAAGTTTTCTAAAATTATGTACAGATAATAAATTAAAAACATAATAAACATGATGGTTATTCATTAAAATATGGCTGAATGCCTGTTTACCTTTGGCCTTTAAGGGAAATAACTTTTAAAAATGTAAAGTTAATATCCTGCGTATCATTCGTATTAAAAGCTGTATTTATGTTCGAGCTTATTTTATTGGGCATATCGAACACAGCGTGTTCCTTTACATTTACAACGTAATAAAACGTCCGTCTTTATAAAACCGTATTTATAGCGTCAAGGCGTCACATACGGCCATACAGCCTCACCCATTGTTTCGACTGCTCCAATAAAAATACCTAACTGGCCGCCATTTTCATATCGCGCGCGCAAATTGTAAACACACCCGCCACAAACGAAGTACATCCTTAACTTAGTTACATAAAGGCTAAAGTCGCATGACAATGCGAAACACATACGCATCCATTTATTCCTTGTTTTAATTGCAAGCCATCACAATTGCAGTGACAACAGCTTTATTACAATGTAATAGAGTTTAATATCCTGTAATTAACCGTAATCCTGTATCAATAACAACGTTTGATTCTTGTACAAGTGTGTAGTTAAATAAGTAATTATGATTTAAGGCGACTTTTACGACTGCGATTATTGTCGTGCGGTCTGTAATCTCGTGTTGCGATTTTAAATCGTGCGGTCATTAATATGGTGGTTGAACTGGGTCGCAGTTCGCAGTAGTACTTTCAAAGGTCACCATATTTCAAAATATGTAAAGATTTGTACATTTTGATAAGCTAAGGTAAACGTGAGAAATAACTTTAGATTTGTAAATGTTACTGCAGTTTACATAATGCTTTGTAGTGAAATTAATTGATTACGAATTAGAATTCTAAATCTGTAAGCCATTCCACGCAAGAAAAACATTTATCTCATAGCGACTGGTACTAAATAATTCATGGAAACCAAGACAGATTGCCAATAACCTTAAAACCTTTTGTCTATGCTCTAAGCTTTTTAGATAACAATTTTAAACGAAAAAAAGTACCTTAAGGCTAGTACACACTAACGTAACACGATTATAAACATGACGTAATGTAACGTTAGAATAGGTAATTTCCCGAAGCTCAACTGGTGAGTTAGTTCAATGCCGACTAC
>DWQK01003180.1:0-11913 GCA_018231225.1 Noctuana stator | reverse complement strand
TTTATGTTTCTACAATTTATTGTGCATGGAAGCGTGACGCGAAGGAAAGAGAGCAGTGATGGCTGGGAGCAGCGCGCGAGCGCATCTCCGACACGCGTATGACAGAGTGGTGACGGTTATATTTTCCAGACGATTTATTACATTATAAGAGCACAGTGCGTGCCGTTAATACGCTTTCAGATGCATAAATAGTAGTCATTTTATTTTCATGTCCTACAAGACATTCGACGACATGTTTAATTGTTCAGACGAGCCTCTTAATACCATAAGCTATTCTCGGTCGAAACAGTTTCTTAAACTATAATGTAGTACCAAAATATTATGGATGTCTTTCATTTATTAATATATACTTACAAATAAATCTGTTAAGAGCAATGTGATCGGTAAATTATATTTATTAATCTGTCGTAAATGCGAGATACATTTAGTAACGCTGACAATCACACATATCAGAGATTTCATTGCGCATTATTTTCTCGACGCAAATGTTGACACCTCATTGTTTTGAGTTTTTTCGGAGCTGCTAAATCAACCTCTTAATTGATATAATATCGCTTTAGTGGTCGCATAAAGTCATTACTCCGGTCCCAGAACAAAAGCCAAATTTTACTTTAAAACGAGAAATGATTGTAATGCAAGATTCTTAAACACGTTCCTATATTTATTTTTGTTGTTTTTCGTTGACATTGAACGGGTTGGCGTAAACAGGTCAGTGATATCGATTTTGGGGTTAATAATGTTCTTTGTAAACAGTCAGTAACAACTCAGTAGGTATTTGTTGAAAAGTATCAATAATATTGATATTCTGGGAGCAGTCCCCATCAATAAAATATTTCGGTTGTATCAAAAATGATCGAACTCGTAAACGGCGACAGTGCGGCATATTTCATATCGCGTAATGGAGAATTTACAAGCTGTCGGAATGAAATGACTCCCCGAGGTGGCCGCGACTCCTCGCCCCACTGCACGCTCTTCAACGGAACTGGGCAACTGAGAAATAGTTACAAAGAACTAGTTGACCGTTTTATGCGGAATACTTTCCTTCATCTTTAATTAAATTGAGCACCGCTTTTTATTTTTGTTTAAGCTGCTCATTTGAATTTGCTCAAGGATTTAGAAAAAAAAAACATTGAAGTCAAGAATGCAGAGGATTTTAAAAATATATCATTTATTACTGTAATATATATAATGACTATAATTTAAGTACCTATTCATAATAACTAACGTTCACAGTGTTTTACTCATAATAATATTACAAGAAACACAAATACATAAAATTAAAAAGTTTTTTTAAAGTCTTACAATGGTCTTACATTACACTTCATTATCGGAGCCGAAATACAAGGAAATACATTTGCTTTAAAAAAATTATATCTGGAATTGAATGACAAAACTCAGTTGCATCGCTATAAGTTTAAGGCGTGGGGACGCCGAAGTCCAGCGGCCGCGTAGCCAACATTATTATTTATGCCCTCCAGAAAAGTACATTTATAACAATATTACGCCGGACCGCGCCCGCCCTCGGAAAATGATTTTACTATTTTCCGAAGATTGCAGGTGTATTATATTTCATGAACGTTATTTATGGTGAGACTTTTATTACAAATGCGTGCAATGTCTCTATCCGCTTTTTATTGCCGCCGAATTATTTGATACATTCACGTCATTTTGTCAAAGGAAGACTTTATATTGGATAGGTATTTTTCGTATAAGTTGTAATAGTAATTTATGTGAATATTTTAGTTTATTGCTTAGTAAAATAATGCTTTTTGCTGCAACTTTTATTTATTCTAAAGTACTGTCACTATTGTAAGGCAACATTAATTATAATTAATAAAGAAATAAAATTGCTATCATATTAGGCTTTTACAACACTTACTATTTCGGTTGAGAGCAGTAAATAAAAGGGTTAGTATCTACTACCCATTAAATAACTCTGTATCTAGTGTCATAGGACACTTTGTAGGTCACGCTTGTTACCTATCTTATTTTTAAAATTTTAAAAATACTAACCGATACATGCTATAATTTAAGAACCCTTGAAGGCTCGTTCACTGTATGATAAGCAGAACCAATCTCCAGAAAAAAGTCCTTAGTTTATTTACTAATTGCTTTAAATTGTCATAACATCGATTTGACATAACACTCCTACAAAAGATTTAAGCAAACCGACATTGTCTTAGTCAACCCTTAGCTATTCATAATTTTGGGAATGGGCCAGTATTCCCAAAAGATGGATATATCCGTCAGTAGCGGCACCCCTAGTGATCGCGGGCGAAGTCCGAGCGTTACGAGGCTCGCGGGAGCCCCACCGTCGCTCAACTCTGTCTATAACCAATAATCGTAAATAAATGCAAGCGCCTAGGAAACCCTACTCGCGTCAGCAAAATTATAAGCGGGAATCGCGTAAACTCTTGTTTGGATAGCTTTGCTTTTCTCATGAGGTTTCCGTGTTCCATGTTCCTCCAGAAGGTCCTGTTTTATTGCGTATGAAACTACAAACTATCTTGGCCAATCGATGGTCTCTACGTGTATTACGTCGCGGTGACAACTACAGTAATAGCATTAAACTGAATTGTGGTTGGTATGGGTGCCCACTATTCTGCACTTTAGCACCAGCAAGTAAATTCTTACTACATTGGGGTCAAGCGACAATAAAGAGTTTAATGCGTTAACAGAGTAGAATACTTTCTTATAACAAAATATCTTACGAGCATCGCCCGACTATCGTTTATTTTTACCTGAAGAACGCGATCCCGCGCATCTCTCCCTATTAAATTTTGTTTGCATTTATTTTAAAGGTGCGACGCTCGAGAAGACGTGGTATGTGAAAAATTACACCTCAGTCCAATATTTATGGGTGATATTCGGCAGCGGTTCCTTTGTGAGATGAGGGTGTATAAATAACACCTCTTATCGCGTGGGAGCTTACCCTTAAATTGGATTTATTTTAATTATTTATTGACACAACTTTATCTGGACATCCAGTTTGGGTTCAATTGAACGACTTACATGACTACATGATTACTTATTACGATATGAGAACATTTACTTTACGTGTAAATTCAATCATGAACAGATAGGTACATCATGATTAAACGAATCTGACAATTTTGTTAAAAAAAAACTTTTAAAAAGAGACGCTAGCAGAATTTATTTCAGATTCCAATTTCAAGAAATCATGATTTAATCTCTCGTAATCTTGTTTTATGGAGAGAATCTCACCTGCGTGCAGTAAATGAATGTAAAAATGTACCTACAAGAATATTAGCACCCGTAATAGACGTAACCTCATCACGCCCTTGACTGCGCTCGTAATCTCTATTTCTTCAAACCAGCATCATAAACACGCTTGTTTTATCTGTGCGTTTACCTTTGCTTAAATAAATAAATTATGAGGAGAGCGAGTAACGTTGGTTATTTTTATCTATAATCGCGAAGTATGACCATAAATTAGTTCTATATTTAAGAGCGCGTTGTTTTGCATACAACCAAGCCGTCTGCACATGCGTGCGACATCAATCTCAATTCTGAAATATTTTTCGTCTGCACTGCGATGTGCCGATGTGGCACGTCTGTTTGGCATTTCCATCGGTGTTCAAACTATTATCGTGTTATGATGAAAAACATTTCGCGATGCTCTATACTAAAATCTACAGCAACCACATTATAAAACCCTATGTTATATACAAAACGAAATGTAAAATACGTAAAAGAAATTATAAAGTAGTGCTATTTGTTAGCGTACCATAGGTAGTTACTTTTTCATTTTGTATTTTGTGAAATTAATTGTTTGTGTGTACAGAAATAAGTTATAAAAAAAACTAAGTTGTAAGTTAGCTTCAAAGAATTCCCTAAAATATTTCTTTGCTTTTGATCCCTAATGAACTATGAAGAAATTGGTTTAAAAATAAAACTCCCTTCATTACGCAATGGTCTCGTTAACAGAACTGTCTACGCGCGATATGCGACCTCAATAGTGAAACATTTTATTGTAGAGAAGAGAATAGGATTTTCTCTTGTAATAATAAGATGTCACATTTTATAGAATAGAAAATAAAATGACGCTTGGTGTACAGGCAAAAGTAGTAAGTTGTAAAATAAACTGTTTTTAATGTGCAACCAAACCAAATGCTCATCTAAAAGAACATCACCACTAACTTTGGCACATACTCGTAGGTACCGATTTCTGGCATCAGATCGCATATTCCTTTAAGAAAATTTGAACACCACTGGGCTTTGGTATGGCGTGCGCAACGCGCATTTCGTTTGACATGTGCCTCAATTTGAAAAATAATTAAGGTCTTTTACGCCTCGTGGTCGTACAAGTATGTTTAGTGCGTGCTCAATCGTTTCCTTATCAAAATTCAATCAGGTTGATAGACATCCAATAAGCGTGTTCTTATTTCACTACCTTGTATCGTTACATCAAATTCAAAAGTATCTCATGTACCTACTCATCACTTCATCTATATGTATACCTATATACCTACATCAAACAATGTTGGTTCGTTGCTCCATTTATAACTCAAAAACGGCTGAACCGATTTTCATGATCTTTGATTTTTTAGAATATGTCTTCGCTCGGAATGGCAGAATATATATCTACTACAATATGTGAAAAAACTAGACGGTATGAAGTCCGCCGGATTAGCTATAGCAATAGTGTGTTTAATTAAAATTTACTCGTAAAATATTTAAATAGATACTCGTTTCATATTACGCAAATAGTTTATTTCTCACAGCATGTACAGCAACAATACACCACAGGTAGGTAAGTAGCAGGTAGGTAAAACAGTAAATAATATTTGAAAGCGCTGCCGAATTAGAATAAAATTTTATTATAAAAATATTTCTAATATAAAACCATTATTTAAATTTCTGTTCCGACGGAATCAAACCAAGGACCTTTCGAATGACGCATCGGCATGGTAACTACACCGCAAGGGTCGTAAAAGAACGTATTCTAGTTATGGAGTAAAGCACTACTACAACAAGGTCTTCATATTAGTAGTTTTCCACGTAACGTCTATCAGTGGAACAGACGGGCTTACGCACCGGAATAATGCTTCGATTACTATGGCGTGTGTTACATGTAATAAGCTTTAGCGATTTTAATGTATTGCATTTTGTACTAAAGTAATAAACTTTTATGGATAAAAATAGGTAATCAATAAATTTACTAATATTCTGTTAAGTTTTTTGCCATTATAAGATTAAATTATACACTAAACAGTTTTATTACAATAGATTTGCAAAAACTCTTAACAATACTCTTATTCCAGATAATTCTAAATCTTCATCATCAGCTAAAAATGTAGTTATACCTAATTTATTTAACCTGAAAATTTAAAAATAAGAGAAGTAAGAACGGCTTAAACGCATTGAATAATTCATTATACGAAATAAAAACCTTGAGAGTTGCTATAATATCAACTTTAGAAGAAACAATACTCCCAAAGTCTGGTCAACAGTCGTAAACTCTCATGGCTTAAACCATCAAAAGTGGTGAGGGGTGATCACGCAGAGGGGAAAATGATTGACGGCGTCGAGAAATTTCATTTTGCGGCTTGTTGAGGACATGTCGATAACGCACTGAGGCTTCCACTATGGTGCTTGATTGCCTGCTTGAGCACTCCCAATATTTCCACTTGTAACAATCCATTTGATTTATTTAGCCATTAGGTACTTAATCACAATTGATCAGTGATTTGAGTGCCATTCATATCCTACCACGTTACTGTTTCGATAATTTAACATTGGAATACAAACCGCAGAGTACCTACGTACTTGTCTAATGACATTTATTCAATCAATAACAATTTACTGTCTGTTTTGTACAAAATAATTTTAAATTCTACATACTCAGACATCCCTCGGATCAACGCAAAACAAATCTGGATCTGAACTTTTTATGCTTATTCAAATGTCATATAATTTTGCATACAATATTTTCTCAGGGAGAAATGAAACGGTCCGTGACAGGGGAATTTAATAATGACAAAATAATACAAGGTAAGTTTAAGGGCAGTCCTTTCTGCTGTCCGTCATACGGGGCTCTATTCATGCACGTAATATTTCTGAGATATTTGCCGACCGCCTAACGACTGACTAATTTATTCGCGTGAGGTAGGTTTGTCCGATCTCGATTGCGACGTTTAAGGCACAAAGACACAAACATTAAATTATTTACGAGGATAAAAATGTCACAAGTAGAGTAAAAGCAAACTTCTTTGTTCTATACTATGTATGTACTGTGAGTTCGGTATATGGTGTGCGGAAAGGTGGTAGGTAGAACTTTCACCACGAACCAAGTATTGTATCAAGATCTTGTGTTTCAGTTGGGGAGGATGCCAGAGACGCTTTATTTCGGACGACCATGTCAGTGCTGTGATAAGTAGCAACGCTTCCATTTAGGTACCACCTCAAATTAGACCTCTCACTTATTTTCCCGGACCTCATTTTCTTATGTTTCTGTTAAAACTATATGGTAACCATTATCACCACCACCAAAACTTCATCTCAAAAATGTTTTTACATCATTAAAAACCAACTTTCTACGAGAGACTGTACGTCTAAGTTACAGTGATAGATATAAAAAAGACTAAAGTCTCTGTATGTATCATTCTTTGTATCACAATTTAAATATTAATTCAATTGATTCAATACAATGTGATAAGTATCTCGGAGGTAATAGCAGACACGATGACAAATGCATATCGCTTCATCTCGAACGCAAAGATTAATGTGCGAGAGGACGAGCCCGGCTAGACAAAACCTACCGCCTGCGCATACGCAACAATTCACTAATTCGACCCGTGACTACGGCGTAAACGTTCACGCGACATCCATACCCCGTCCTGTAAGCAATGCCGGTTATTATTTATCTGTCGCAACTCTAATAACATGTGGTACAATCCCACATCAACATTTGAATGACATGAAACCTTCAGCTTTGAATCTTAGAGCACAAAATGCGTCCAGCTTTCTCAGCGCTTGCGACATAGATAAAGCTCCCCATGCACTGAACAAAGACAATAATGACGTGATCTAAATGTAAGAACTATAGTTTGATCTAAAATTAAGTGAGATGAAAGGGAATATCGGTCTGATACAAAAAATATTAAACTAAAGCACTCGCATTGTTCGCGTGCGGTGCTTTGTTGGAGACACAACTATGTTAGTATGAGAGCATTCCGCTCGATTAACGTCATAAATGAGAGAAATGTTGGATCAAAAGAATAGCAGGTGTGCCCTATTATTATAATTTGTCATTCATTCTCATTCGGTTTAATGTTCTTTTGTCATTTTATTAACTGCGACGGGCTTATTAAGTTAAAATGATCTTCTTTCTTAGGTGCCCCTAATGAGTAATTAAAATGTCAGCATAATTAACATTTCTTTAACAATTGTCTTAAGAGTCTGCTAAAGATTGATGGCTCATTTGATGTACAATAATGAGTAGGTGACGCCCCAGAAACTAGTTAAATATTTATCATTCGCCTTGAAGAAGAGTTATAAAAACAATTTGTTCGCTGAATGCATAATTAAATAATAACTCAATGTCTCTGATAATATTATTAAAACTCTTATGAGGAACAGCCAGCACACTATGTTAAATAATTCATTGTAGAGTAACATATAATTATGTTAGCTATACGCCATCTTCAATTTTCAAACGTATTTGGGCAATCAACAAACGATAAGCGTATCGATCCATAAATTGTTTCATTATTGTTTCCCAATTGACACAAACATTTTACAAGTTGTTAGTAGAATAACAATGACCAACCATAATCCAAATCTAAACGCCACAACAAAGCTGACGGAATATAAATGTGTGGCTTGATCCTGGTGGCTTGTGAACCGACGACGTGATGTGTCGTTATTAACAAGCCTGCATTAATGACACATAAATACTTAACCGCACTCCACAATATTAGGCGCGCACTTTCACATAGGCGCGTATTTCCCGGCTCTGTCTCCAGTCCGTTAACCGGGTCTTTAACGCAATCACGTATTCGCATAATGTAGGATATTTTTGAGACTATAAATTTATTTCTGTACAACTTTTACATTTTTATGAGCGGGACGCAAGACATCATGAGGGACACAGCGGTGGTTATGCCTTATTAGAAGCGGTTTATCGTCTAAAATTATACAATTTCATCTGGATGGCATATGTTTTATTGAAATCGAGATAATTAATCGACAATTACGATGCTGAACGTTATAACGCTGGATATACCGCTGTGCGCGCCGGCCTCCGCCGCTGCTTAGGACCTAAATGTCACTTATAAATCGAGCGCAGCGCTGCGGCCGGGGCTTCATGCCGGATAAAAATTGACATTTATGCACATATTGCTCCATATATGTTTTTTATGGTTGTAAAATATGAAGCTAGAGCGGTACGTTTATTCGGCTTTATAAGTCGATACCCTCCGTAAGTAGCCATAAAAATTAGCATAATTGTATGTTTCTTGTTGTAAATACAAATTATTTGGGCGTATATGTCCCGAATGTCTTTGTTTATGTGGCTTAATCAATAGAAAATCCAAATAAGGCACACTAGTAAAAATGTATTCCAAATTTTGTGTAACATAACGACACAAACGAAATTAAACAGCCGCGCGGGCTACTCATAATTGAAAACTTCCAGTGCGAGTAGAGCCTTCCCACACGGTGGGCGGCATGTGGCGACAGCGACACGTCGATCTGATAACATGCCCACTAGACAACATCCACCAGTTATCTACAGACGTGAAATCAATTGGCTCGCGGAATTATCGCATTACGATGCCCCAAGCTCTGCCTAATTGGACACTTCCTTCCATGTTCTTCAAATTTAATAAATACGATTAACTCCTCGCTGCTGGAAAGCGGTTAACTCTCGGTATTAGCGAGTTTATTTATAGAAAGTCGTGGTTATGTTTAATGTCAACCGTATGGAGACGTTTTAGTGTCGTGTTTTTAAAATGACGCGACGGAGAATAACAACAGAAATATAAAGGTCTTTATATCACAATTAATCACCACTTTAGTGGAGCCGAATATGTTTGCACAATACTATTGTAATCAGAGCTTAATTCTGAAGGATATAGAGTTTTGTATCGTGGTTTATTGTTCGTCTTTTCGGTGGCAGGAAATGCCGTTACGGCGTCGCGTCCACAAAAAACCTAAAAGCACGCATTATGTTGTTAACTGCGATTTAATTCATTTCATATTTGAGATGACTTCTGTCACACGAGATTGTCGTCACTTAATTTTATAACATTATTAACGAACTTAACTTATAGACTAACTGGAAAAGCTTATTTTTAAAGTGTGCTTCAGCATTGGAATTATGTATTTCAGTCGACAGTTTCATGTTATATTAAGTGGAAACTTTGTATTTTTGTTCAGATCAAGTGATTTTACGATGTTGATTTAGTGGACGCATTAAAAATGTATAAGTCGACTTACTTTAATATTTATAGAATAGAATCGCGAAGATTCTGTGATAAATATGAATTTGATCATTGTGTTTTCGATTTGTATACGATATCAAAAGGATTTTAATAATATGACGTAGATGCTTTTTACGTGCCTATGACGTAAGTAGTTATCTACAGAAACAAAAAAATGGAGATGTGATTTAAAATTTAATGTTTCACGGTTTCCGTTTATTTAAATTTTATACTTAACTCAAAATACTTTGGCGATAGGTGTATATTTTTTAATTTTGCAAATTCCATTAGATCGAAATTATTTATAAAATCGAAATTGTATTTTTAAATACTGATAGAAAGTACGTAGGTATATGAAAAACTAAGAAAAAATCAAATCATGTAAATCACATCGTCTCAGATAATTAACATACGAGACTACCAACTTTAAAACGTTATGACTACGCATAAATACTCCCAATTATATTTCGGGGTGGCTGTACATCTCAAATACACATGGTCTGCCTGTCTCTAATGATGATAAATTATATTGTTTTAAAACTTAGCAATTCAAGGTGTCTCTATAAATTAATCTCGCTACTGTCAGAATAAAGTGAAACGGCAATTAAATGGCACAGTAAAATTACCACACAATGTGCCGTGTATATCATGAGATGACATGTGTCTGCCACTGCCGACGCACGGCTAACCACTCATCATATACACTCATTATAAACGTACAGCTCGTTACTATAAAATATTGTTCTAGCATATCAATGTTATTAATTTGAATATGTTACCTGTCATTCGAAACTGCCTTTATGTTCCGTTACACATAATTGATAAGACGTTTAACAAATAGGATACGTACTTATTTGCTGTATTCTATTGCTGGTTCATTTACGATCGTTTTTCAGTCATTTTAACTATATAGTAATGTAATGTTGCAAGGAACGGAAACTTTTTTAAATCATGAATAAGGCCCACCAATTTCTGTTTTTTGTAAAAAGAACTTTCAATACATCTAAATTGAACGCTCTCATGATCATAATATAAATTTTATTGTAATGTTCATAAAAAGTAAACAATTTTTCCGGTGAGTCCGCAACCGCCCGTAGTGACGCGACGTCCACCGCAGCTATGAGAACGTTTATGGAACAATGTCGAGAATTTATTTAATGAGCTCTGCGATAACTTATACACTACACATCCATTTACACTTTTTGGAATTTCATTCACTCCCCTCTCGTTTGCCACGAAAAAGTAAGCGTTAAATTAATTAGCATTAGAATACGTGCAATGATATACGATGCAAGGAAGATTTATTTGCGGCGTCACGAACTACATGCATTAATTACTCGTACGTCTCTATTATCATATTTTACGCACTGAAGTAATATTTAATTATTTGTACAGCTAAGTAAGGATAGTACGATATTTCTACTTAAAGTCATAGGTATTTATTAATGTCTTGCTTGTGCTGCCTGAAGTCTAAGACAGTTGTCTTATTTAAAGTTTCGTACCTACCACAAAAGGAAGAAACGAAACACTTATATTCATACACTCACACTCTTATTTCCAATACGGCGTGTGACAATTTTCTGAGCTTTTTATAGTAATCGAAGTCTGCAGTTAGTACTTATGTAGTATTTAAATTCCACTTATAATGCATTCAGTACGGAGCTCAGACTTCAAAATAGATCTCGTTATAAGTTTATGGAGAACGCAAATCATAATGGTAATATGCCTTTTATCACGGCTGTTACAGATTCATAATAAAATGATGTTCATGAATTTTGAAAAGAATGTCACTGACGTGATACTGTCTTCAAGTTTTCACGTGTCACGTAACGTGTGGTTTACCTAGCACCTTGTCAGAAATTCATATCAATCTTATTTTACTTTCATTAGACTTTTCACAAATATGCTCTTAGTTGCGTATTCCTTACATTATTTTAATATTTAAAAGGTTTTTTGTATAATGTAGGAGCTGGATTACGTAAAATGCAAAGTAGTTTTAAATTGTATAATAAATGGAGGGTTAAAAATGGTTGACACGTGCGGATGATTTACAAAAGCAAAAAAAAAAAAAGAAAATCTGTTCATTTTATGCAACGTATTTACCTATTCTGAATGAAAATTATTTTATGAAAAAAAATTTAACTCCACGTTTCATTTAAAAGTTAAAAATAATTTTAAATTCAAAAATTCATTTTGGAGTCGTGCCCCGTACATGCTCTAGAAAAGACTTTGACAGAGAATTCATTGTACAAAACCTGTTTTTATGGCATAATCGAGGCACGACTCAAAAATGAACTCTTGAAGTCTTTAAAAATTTAATTATTTTTTCTTTTTGGTTTGAAGTCGATTTGATTTATTTTTAAATAATTTATATTATTATACATCACTAAGTATCTATTTAAACAGCTACAGTTCCATGGTTTTACTGCCCCTATTGCGAGGTACCTGAAAATTCGTGACCTTTTTA
>DWQK01003179.1:0-11913 GCA_018231225.1 Noctuana stator | reverse complement strand
GTCGGAGGCCCTCTGGGCGGTTTGACAACATCCGACACGGGTTGGCCACTAACCCGTATCTCCACCAATCCGCATTGAAACAACGTGGTGGAGTATGCTCCAGGCCTTCCGGTTGTGGGGAGAGACCCGTGCCCAGCAGTGGGACATAAAAAGGGTTGAAGCCACATAGAAGTTATGAAACTGTATGAAAATGCACTTTATTGATTGACTTGAGGAAATAACAAAAGGAGATCAACTTCTGGCATTAAGGCTCTGGCGATTCCTTTCCTCACTAACACTTTGGCAATTTGATTGCGACACATAAATCAGTGCGACTATAATAAAGGGTGATTTATTTACCATTCCGGTCACGTCGCGACCAGAGTGGTGGCCATTTGGACGCGGACAGAAAATGATTTGGGGACATTTTGTGACACTTGGAACTTAGAATATTCAAGCAATTTGAAACTTAGAATTTCATTTGTTGTCAAGAATAATCTGTATTTTTGATTTTAATTAAAAAAAGGCTATTAATTTTTCGTGAACTTATGTTTCAAGGCATTTCTTGGTTATTTCATGGTAACGACATAAACAGTGATAATATATATTTTTAACTCTGGTCACTTCGCAACTAGAGTGATATTTATATATCCCAATGCGGTTAGAAATTGTTATGATGTTGGCAACACTTATACTTGAAGGTGCTTTGTAACAATGTTACAAACTCTTTCGATTTTCTGTCAAGACGCCGTTTCAAAATGGCCGCGATGCTACGGTTCAGAAAATTATTTTAAGCTTTTATTTTGGCGCCGTGCGCTAAATTTCACACTTATTCATAGTTATTTTCCAAATTGCTGGCTAATGGAAACATTGACATGGTAATTTATGTATTTTTAATAACAAAATTCTTTTAGAAATGATAATTATTTAGAGAGAAAATTAAAACCGACTTCAAACTCAAGAGAAAAATATAATTTATTACAGACTTCAGGACCTTATTTAGCAGTCTGTGCTTTGAATATAGAAACGTAGAAAGGACTTTGACTTCACAAAATTCGTTGAAAAACAGAAAGCAACATACAGACGCGACTAAATAAGAACCTCGTAATTTTTTAGAAGTCGGTTTAAAAACTAAAGTACAAAGTACAAATATCTTCATATTTTTCTTACCTACAAGTAAATAATCCACCTAAAGAAAGATGTCAGACCCTAACTCAGCGATAACCTGATGATTGATATAATAAGCAGATGTCGACGGAGAAATGTTACTTTGTGTGACTTTCCCGTAATTCCGGTCACGTACATCGAGGTGGCAGTGTCTCCACGTATAAAAATATTTGACGACACGCGGGATTTGTCACGCAGATCTCGGGTAGGTAATTGTTGATTTCGGTTTTGATTTTATTTCGCTATGTTTGCTTTCTAAAAGAGATACGAGATTTCATTCAAAACAATTAAGGGGAGTTATCTCGAGAGAGGATTTTAAATCGAGAAAAGGTTTATGTTAATAAAGTTTTCTCTTCAACTGTGTATGTTAAAATACATCTTTTATCATTTTTTTTATCTTAAGCTAAACCTGAAGCATAAACTACTCGTATTTAACTATTAAGGATGAAGCGATCTATCAGTTCTTGAACTTAAGTAGGTTCAGGAAATAGAGCTTAACTTAGCAACAAATTCCTTTGCCTTCCGTGCGTTGATTCCTCAGATTTGACCAAATAAACACACCTTTTTCGCGAATTCCGGTCACGTTCCATTGGTGGTGGCCATTTTAACGCCAACAGAAAATAATTTAGTAACTTGGGACAGAGAACTTAAGTAATTGGAGAGTTGAGACTTGATTTATTCGCAAGGGAGCTTGTTGAGACGGCGGTGTTAGATAATAGTTTTCGTACGCTAGTTTGGAGTTTGGGTAGTCAGTCTATTAAATTGGCTACGTTTTGGTATGATATGTGGTATTAGAGTGTGTGGTCTGAATTTCAAGGGCTTCAAGTACAGCAATGTAAGTAATTAGTCTTGTTAAATTGTTATTGGTATTTTTACTTCCGTCTGTTGCAAAAGACAGCTTTCTAAACCGAATTTATAAAGGCTTGGTGGTAACTTTTTTATGATATGAAGAAGCAGACAGGCAGGCCCCCTGGTGTTAAGTGGTCGCTGCCGCCCATGGACAGGTTCGTGCCTTGCCGGAGGTCGCATGTAGTTGGGCTGCTACCCCGGAGGCTTATGGTCGCTTCATTTACCTAAGTGTGGCCGACAACTGCACCTTTCCATCGAAACACAAAAGAATTGCTTCATTGCTTCACGGCAGACATAGTTGCAACTGTGGTACTTCCGCGGTCGAACCGTACACGTTCTACCACCTACACTAACTTAGAGGTTAATTGGTAAAAATTCCATGGATAATTTTATTTGTTTTAAAGGTTTCAGTCTAAGAATAGAAGGTAATGTAATGGACATTGCTGGGCATCGAGTTGCTGAATTGCGCTGAAAAAACGGAGGTAAATCGTCGCTTCAATAAGCAATATACGCAATAGTGTAACTTGCAAATGCAAACACGACTGAAATACAGATGAAATATTTACCTAATTCTGTCACGTTGGACGCCATAAATTTAACCAACGATTTCAGAATTGTTCTATTTGCAGTGATATGCGAGAGGGGAGTGGTAATAATAATTTTATAAAATAATGATTAGCTATTTAACTGAGAGATTTTTAATACGTTTCCAAAATCCTCGCGTTCAAACATTTTGTATGAATAATGTGAGTAATGTCCTAAAAACCCTCATTTTATTGTATTATTTTAACTAATATTATAAAGAGAGAACCCTCGTGAGTTTGTTCAGACGTAGGTATAGATACACTTAATGAAAGTCAAAGAAATCAATACGGTTTTTAGACATTGGTTTATAAATATTTCTATTGTAGTGTAATAAAAAATCGATAGCAAATTGCCGTCAGTAAAACATTTAGTCACCTGTTAGTTTTCGTCGAAAGTTTGTTGGCCGCTCTGTCTGACAAGCTGCTAAAATTACAACCTGTGCGAGGACTTTTAAAATTCTATCGGGACGTAACCTTTTTGCTAATGGAACCCACGTCCATTTTTCTAATAATAAATGGAGGTTGACAAGTTATAAAGTTATATTGTAAGGTAAGGAAAATGGCAAGCTTGGCACTTTGCGGTAATAGGGACAGAACAAATAAAGTCAGCTATATTCTAAGTTTACTGAATAAAGACCCTGGGAAATATTGTGCAATATTAAGAGTTTTATCAAATAATTGAATGAGAAAAATGTTTTTTCATGCTAAAGAGGAGTATTGAGAAGAGGGAGATATTGTGGAGTAATTGACATCAAAAATGTAAGATTTAATTAAGGAAAATTAATAAATAAAATAAATAACGCTTCACACTCACAGCACCACACAGGATTCCCTGTGTCGTGGGTGCCATGGACACATACAAAGACAAATACTGGCTTGACAATAGCTTGCTCTTGAAGCGTGTGTTTTTTGCTTTTTAAACGATAATTTATTAGTGTAGAATCTCATGATTTAACCATACAGTACGATATAAACGACAGGTACGCACGTTACATTTCGAGAGCTTTCACCGTATGTACTCGTACTCGTATGTATATCTCTATTCAAATAACCTGCTTTCAAAGCAACGATTTGATGTGCGGTGAACATTTTGAAACAAATCGCTCGGAAGAGCTATTCACTGTTGTGAGAAATTCAGACGCCATTTTGTAATTTGACCGAATGGGGAAGTAATGAAGTGTAGAGTTTTATTTAAGATTTAACTTCTGGAATGGTTTTTGATGATGAATTTGGATTTGATTCCACCACGGTGTTCCAGGTAAGGTGGGACGTTTGAGTACAACGCAAGTAATACCTTATAAATATTTGTTGGCACTCAAAGTCTGTCCTAGATTAATGCTTTATAAAAATTGTGACTGTAAAACATGACTGTTTGTGTTCAGAATAAAAATAAATATTAAAAGGGTAAATTATGATAAAACTGCACGGATACAAATAGTAATTACACGGCTCACCTTTAGTGAATCTATTATAATATAGTTTGCTTGAATTTCAGCGTTAATTTTGTAATATCAACGATGCGTGCTTAACAGTCCCTTGTGAAGTGATGGGTAATGAAGTGCATAATGTTCATTTCCAAATTATAATGATGCCTTTGAAGCGCACGTATGTCCTAATTAGAATATCACTGGAGAATGTCAATTGATTCCTGCATATTATTTATAGTATCAACTCTGCGTATACTCCATCGTAAGCATTAAACTTGAATATTTAAGATTATGTATTAGGTTGTAGAAGGTACCCCCCACCTCTACCGTCGCCAGTGATTCTACTAACTTACCTAGTTACTCGTAAGTATCTCGCTAGTGGTAAATTTTATTGGAGTTTTGACACGTGAAGTCGTCGGCTGGTCGGAGGCCGTGGGGGCGGTTTGACAACATCCGACACGGGTTGGTCACTAACCCGTATCTCCATCAATTCGCATTGGAGTAGCCTAGTGGAGCATATTTGTTCCAGGCTTTCCCCGTTTGTGGGAAGAGACTCGAAAGAAAAGAATTGCAGAGATAAATATAGATTTAAACAGTTAAATACTCACCCAGCCACAACTTCCCCTCTTCTGTTAGGATACAGCTCTGGATGTTGTCCATAGCGAAGGTACACTTCAAACTGCTGCTCTGCCCTGCGAAGAATAGAAGGGAAATTATACTGATATATAAAGAGATGGATCAACAGGCGCTTATACTATTCTAAAGAAGTCTCAACATCGTGATTCAGAAGGACAGTAGGTACCTACAGTGCCATCTAGTGATCACATTCCTATTTCGAATTCTAAAATTTCAATTTAAGAACGACACATTAATTCAGGATTAAAATGTTTACAGAAGATTTTCGATTTCAAAGAGAGTTTAAAATTAGATATTAAAAGTAGGAGCATTTTACTTTTTCATTAATTGATTCCATTTATTCAACCAACATTGTAAAACAATCACATAACTCAATATAAATTAAGAATGAAAATTAATAGATAGTAAAACACTAAAGATAAAATACCTACAAAAATATTAATTAATTATAAATTTTTAAGTAAGATTTTCATTACTTAAAAATAAAATAGCCGAGGATAGTTAAACATTATTTTCGCGTTGCGTAGCAAAGCTTGTGTGGTCTGGCATAAATTAGAGTTAGATTTCGTGAAATGAAATAAAAACGAAAAGCCTTCGCATCAAGATTGCAAAAGGTTAAAGTAATGAATGTTCGAATGGTTATTTTTATTTTCAAATGTTTAAAAGAACATCTAGGTATATTGAGTATTACTGAACTAGAAGGCAAAATAAAATTACCATTTGGATGGACAATAAATTTATTTTAGCAATGCTAAAACAAATACTAACATATACATAACGACAAACTTATACGCTTTTAGAGTGGAATTATTGGAATTTACTTATTTAGAATTATTTTAAAAGCTTGGTGTAAAGTTACAATATGAAATAACATTTCCAACAAATATCCTTCTGTAATATAAACCAGAAACTGATATAGTGAAATAGGTACATAATATATAATACATTATATCCAACATCTAAATATTCGTACTCGTACGTTGACCAGGAATTAGGATGCCTATATATATTAATAACATAAAGCTGAAGAGTTTGTTTGTTTATTTGTTTAATCTCAGGAACTACATCATTTTTCAAATAGATTGATTTGAAAAATTATTTTTGTATAATTCTTTCATGCTAATAAGGCTACATTCATGAGAAATTAGCTCTCAAGCATTACGTTACAATTCTCAACGCGTGTAAAACCGCGTGGCAAAGCTAGTCAAAAATAAAAAATGGGTACGACTCTGCCAAAACCAAAAAAGCATTCGCATTTACCAAAATGTTTTAAATTTTGACGAAAAAATTCAACATCGTCCCCGAAGTAACATTTCATATCGTAGTACAAAAAGGAAGTAAGCATTAGTCTATTACTGAGCATTACTTTCGCGTGACGAGGCAAAGAGAGCTGCGGTCTGATGCTCCCGCCGGACCAGTTTTAGCGAAATGTTCCCGTATGTGTAAAGCAAATTGAGAGGATTTTCGGATGAATGTTGAAATACCGTGCACGACTTTTGAACGGTTTTGTTTAGATTCGCTACCAAAGTTTTACGAGTAGGTATATATTATATTATACCTGAACAAAGAAATGTACCAAACGTTAAAATTTCATTTATTTGGTAGCTATTTTCTGAGAATTATTTTGTATTTTGTTAAATAAAATTTAACACTAGTTGACCCAACAGATGGTGCATTATTATCTGTACATTATGCGTAATGAAAGTTTTCTGTTTCTATAAAAGTTTCTATAAGCGGAGTGCCGAGAGTTTTTTCCCACCGGCTTTTTTCTCCCGGCCTTCCTTAGCCAAAAGGGTGCCTAAGACGATGTACTCGGACCGTGTTATGTTTGTGTTTATGCGTGTCGGTTTGTGTGTGAGTGTGTATTAAAGAGTACTATAAGAACTAACATTTCTTCCTTCAACTCTCGTAATAAAGACTTACCTAGAATCGAAGCGGAAATAAGTTTGGTCCGTGAAGTTGTCTGCGTGGAACACGATCTTGACAAAGTTGGTCTCCGAGATAAATACCTGGGGCTGTTCTATTTCACCGCAAAAGAGACCAGGTTCCTTTCTGTTTGAAACGTCCGTCTTAGCGTTCCCGTCGACTATCTGTTGAAGAATTTGTTTATGAATGAAACTTGCAAAAATGTCAAAAAAAAGATCCGATGTTGTCTGTAAAAGAAATATTCTATGAACAATCTTTGAAGTAACCTACAGAAAATCTTTGAAGTGTTTTTGTTTGCTTGCTTATCAATGTCTAACCACTGTATATTTAACAAATATGTAGGTACCTATGTAGATGTTAAAAAATATATTTTTAAATTTTTTCAGAAAATAAATGCTTTACAAGACCCGTGTGGTGTAGTGGTTACTACGCCAGTCCACCATTCGAAGGGTCCTGGGTTCGATTCCCGGCGGTATAGTAATTTAAATGATAAATTTGGATTTCTGTTCTCGGTTTGGCTGTTTGTGTAATTGTGTTTGTATGGCACAGGGAATCCTGTGAGTGTAAAGCGTTACTTATTTATTAATTTAGACATTTTATTAGATTTTTTTTGTTACATCGACTCACAGTCAATTAGACTGTATTCAAACAAAACAAATTGAGATAAAATAAAGCCGGAAGCAAGATAATGAAGTGAGCCTTTAATTATGATAAAAAACCAGTTCAATAAATCTACCGGCCAATTTTTGTTTTAAATTCGAACATAAAAAGCCAAGGCGAGTGATCCGATAATTATACTTTCGAATTGGCTCGCAGTTCCGGGGTTGTTCCACGGTAGATGGAGTTCGAAAATTAATTAGTACAATTGGTAAAGCGTTCGTCGACTTAATTACTGGCTTCAACGCCGCAATTTTCATATCTTGTAATTTTTTTTATCTTTAGATTTGTTATTTTATCGATTCATGATTAAAAGTTTCTTCGCTATGCGAATTTCGTACAGGGACAAAAACCTTTAGGTATCATTATTAATACATCATAGTCCCTATTTAACCGCAATACAATTTGTATAGTGATTTTAATTCTGCCAACAGTCGTTAGATGGCGTTGTTAAAAGATTTCTGAATCACACTGTTAAGAGTTTTTAGAGCGTACGTAAGTACTAAACGAAGTCGACGGTCTCGGTCCCCCCAGAGAGGTCACTTCAGATGAAGGGTACGAGGCCGTAAAGGCCAAAGCCAACCTCAGGTGGTGTTTAGTGGGTAGGCACGTAGGTTTTTATTTCGTGAGTCCCACATAACCAACGCGGCCGGCTTCGTATGCATGAGCATTCACCACCTCCCTCCCGCGCATCTCCGCAGGGTAGTCCTTTTAATTTGTCTGGGCGCAAAAAAAAAAAAACGGTTTCGGCATTCCCTCACCACCGTACCCCGAGTTCCCTTCGGAGCTGTACAGTCCCACTCCTAGGTATGAGATCCCTCTCAAATATGAGAAGGATTTAGGCCATGTCGTTGTGTAAATGCGGGTCGGTGGATTTCGCATGCATTTTAACTACTTTACGAAGAACTTTCAAGTGTTGTCTCAATGTTGTCCTTTACCGTAACGCAAGTGATATTTAATTTTAATTAGCACTTAATATTGAAAAGCAAGAACTGGCAGTTAAGCCAAAATTCAATTCACTGCTCTAATTAACTATTAAACCGAAAAGATTCGTAGTGTTTAGTATTAAGTGTAGAATAAAGCACACTGTCTAGGTTGATTTACTGCCGGAGAGTCGTAAACACGCGGCGAGAGCGGTTGGGGAATTAGAAGCTATTATTTTTAACGACTGTTGCAACATAAATGATGTTAAAAGCTAAATATTTTCGCTCGTTTTCAAAAGATTTTTGTAGATAATTTTTTTTCACTTTTAAAAGTCGGTTATTGTTTTAATAAATATGAGTAAAATTAAGGTCAGGGGCCTTATTCACTATTACATTAAATACATGTAAAGCGGCGCGCGTAAAATAGACAAAAAGTATTTTATTCCTATTTTCACTTTTACTAACCTGCATGTAGCCTTTGTGGCAAGTAGTACCATTGATAAGAGTGCCAACTTTGAATTTTTGAAATCGTATCCTCATGATCCAGTCTTTTGGAGTCCCTCTGAAAGCCCTAAACCTGTAATAAACTTTACTGTTTAATAAGATTTTGCGTATACACACTTAAAATGCACTATTTTTGAATTTATAATAAGACAAACTTTACTTATTATTGTATTACATTAAATAATTGTTGGAACTCTATGGGAGTCATTTTATATTAATGTTATGTTAAGATTGTAGTTGAAGTGTTTGTATTCAGGAAAAAAAATAACAGAATTATTATTAATAATGACCTACATTTTGCGAACATAATATTGGTGTATTCCCGTTGTCCCCATTAGCCATATCCCAATACTGGGGACAACGGGAAGAAAATTAAATGACGTAAGTTGTTAAGTTAACTGCGTCATACTTATCAACTGACTGGAACGACAATTGAGAATTGAGAATTGAAATGGCAGTAAGAAACTCATAAAATAAACGCAATCTTTCGACGCGGGGTATCTCAAGGGACATATTTGGGGCCCCATTTACTACGTTGTGTCCACTGAAAGCACTTTCACTTAGGCAATTGCAGTCCTTTATATTTGCTTTGTTTGTACCCGTTTTTATGTTATTTAGACGTAAAACTAAATTTACGAAACAATTTGTGATACAAAAGAAAATGATAAAGATCGATTACACGAATACATGTAGGTATAAACTTTTCATTATACTCTCAAGTGATTTTAGTAGAGTTGGTTGCTGTGTTCACAGTCCTATCCCTTTAGTATCCCTTTTATATACTAAGTCATACTCATAGCAAATATGCAGTTTAGTGGACTTAAACTGAAAAGAAGAGCGTTTTGTAGAACTATAAAACTTTATCTCAAATTTTGAGAAAATAGGAAAACCCTACAGTTAAGGAAATTAATTTTATAAGTTACTTAAAGTGGATATATAGTCGAATCTCACCTATATGTACACGTGAGAGGTCGTCCATAGTTTTCTGGCGTGACTGGAGGTGATGACACGTCATCATATATTTCAGCTGATTTATTACAATAGTCGCGTTTTGAATCTGTAACAATAGATAACATCATCATTATTTACTCATATAGGTAGTTACATAAATAAGTATTGTTAGTTTCCAGTAACTTGCAAAAATAATTTAAATACTTATTTCTATATATTTATAACTAAAAACTTAATGTCACTTATATAAGCTTATGGGATGCCACAAATACTTTGTTAATACTTTAATACAAGTGAAGGTTCTAAGTTAAAACCGGCATCTATAGTTATACCATTTAGAAATTATTCTTTGGTACTATCATAGTTTTAATGTATATTTTGCTTACTCGTTATTTGTCCCCACTTTACCATAAAATAACTCTACCTGTTAGTTACTTCTATTTTGATTTACATACTTACACCAAATCGTCAGATATGCTTTGTTTTAGGCCTTACTAACACAATGAGGCTAATCGATTGAAACGCATAGTTATACTCGTAACATAAAACAAAAGAAAGTACGAGTACTAAACGACCGTTGTACAACAGATCACTGTCGCGCAATAACTTTTACGCCCCTCGCAATAACTCCACCGCGAGTTCGTGACGTAATACCCAAATTGTGGCATTGTGATTGGCATTGAAGAGTACATCGTAGGTATTTTGACAGGGGCACTAATAATATGACGTCACTACTTTCACAAATTAATGACATGTTTATCGATTTGTGTATTGTGTATCGATGTTGACACTATCGGTACCCAGGAATACATTGAAGTAATATGAAGCTCAAAAGATATTTTTCAAAAAAGCAAGTGTACATTTTTATGAAAAACATTTTCAAAATAAAAAAAAAGAAGTCGATTTTTTGGGCGAAACAAAAAATCCAACTTGCAACTTTCTTATGCTATAAATATTTGCAAATATTGCATATTTATGAAGTTATAACATTAATGAAGGTTTAATAAATGGCAAACAATCGATTCTGCATTCGCAATTCCATAGCAACACACTGCTGTACATACTCATAAAACACGGCAACGTACTAAGCGTCGCTCGTTTAATAGATCACCTTGTAGCACAGCACAATAACTTTTTACGTCCCGCGCAATAACTCCACCGCGACATAATACCGAATTTCCGGCGACCTGACGAATTGTGTTGTCTGTTACGTTTACATGGCAAGTTATAAGCTGAAACTCAGTATTTGGGTAGAAAATAATAATATATAGGAAATAGATTGATCTTAAAAGTAAAACTTCTTGCCTTGCCTAGTCTTCAACCCTTTTTATGTTGTTGGGTACGGGTCGCTCCACACAACCGGAAAAGGCCTAGAGCATACCCCATACATCAACGCACAGTCGAAACTACTGTACCTAGAAACTTGAAATTTGGTACAGGGATTCCTTTCATGTCGTCAGTGAGCACTAAGAAAGAATTTATATGGAATTTTCTTATTTCTGGACTTCTACTATATTTTTGATTTTTAGGGCCCGATTCTAAAGCCCACGCGGAAAAAGTCACGGAGATAAGCTAGTCAGATAATAATAATCATAGATAATATCCCACTATTCGTACTGAAAGCTACAATAAAGCGACAAAAATTTTGAATGATTCGACAAACCGAACACAAGTTCCCTTTTATAGCGTTGTGTGCGGAGCTCTCCGTGAAACTGTTTGTAATCGAATTGCGGCACATCTGCTCCGGGGGAAAGCTCGAGTGGATAAAATGGATAATATTAAAGCTAGACTTTGAGGTGTGAGACGAAGAGAAGAGACAACATTGGAACCGGAGTGGTCGCTTGCGTCTGTCAGCGTTTTTTGAGCTGTGACGACACGACCACGTATAGTGTAGTGGTGTCGTATCAGTATGCCATCCGGAGAACTCTAGGTTCAGTTTCCAGCACGACAGAATCTAAAATTGTTTGTTTTGTATCTCAAACTAAAAATATTTTCACTAGAAAAAAAAATACCTATTACATTTTTAACCAATCTCCAATTTCCAATTTCAAAATTTCCAGATTTATTTATTTTCATTTATTTACTTGTCTCACATCCGCAAAGCACACACAGGTAAAAAAGTTTCATACAAGTATCAAACATAAGACCTTAGAGACCCAAAAGGGTCCAATATATAAAAAATAGAATAAAGATTTAAAAAAATTACTACATGTTTACTTCCTAACTTTAACTCTACTGGGAGCAGAGTTGAATCTAAGCTACAGAACAAAGGCTATAGCTCCGGAAACCGAAGCAAAGAAAACTTCCCAC
>DWQK01003178.1:0-11916 GCA_018231225.1 Noctuana stator | reverse complement strand
CGCGCCCGACGTTGCTTAACAATGTGATCGCTTGCGATTCACACTACCAGCGGGGCTATGCGCGCTTCAATTATTTTTAATATCATCATTTTTAATAATATTCCTAAATAAAACATTCCAATGTTGATACCTATCTTCGTCTATCTTTGCAGTAAATAGATAAAACTGATCCTTGTTTGTATAAATAGAAAGTGTTTATTAAACACTTTCTATTTTATTTCTAAAAATGACCCTTACCACTTATTTCATTTATTGTGTTCTTTGCAGTATGGGGTTACTTCATAACCAAGCTAGACTTTTCTTACACATTTATCGGCATTGTGCTCCGTCCGTGGCGGCTTTTGACCCTGGTGATGGCTATGCCTCTAGGCCTGGGGGCTCTGATGCTACACTATTTTTCCGAGAGTCCCAAGTTCCTCGCGAATGTCGGCAGAGGAGCAGATGCCGTGGAGGTGCTTGCAAAGATATATGTTATTAATGGGGGAAGGATAGATGACTATCCCGTGAGTATTCATTATTCAACATATTTCTTTGACTGTGTTCTTTGATCTATCATGCTGAAGAAGGAACTTTCTGCAGGGAAGGCCAGGGTTCTATTTTCGACTGTCAAGTTTCAATTACAACCCAAAAGAGGTGTTTCAGTTTGTTATAATCAATACCTAATCCATCAAGGCCAGCGTTTAGTTGCATATTATTAAATTGTAATTGTCCTGCGCCGTCTGGATCAAGCGATTTTCCACCATATTATTTAGCTATATCAGCCCATCTAATCCACTCGGTGAGCGACTACTATACTCGTAATATCATTTCGAAGACCTTATTCCTCATAAGTAAGAGAAAAATACACTGTGCTACAAATTACTTCTTATTTTTAATTCACTAACATAATAATTATGTCGTCATGTTTTTAGGTAAAAGAGATCTATTTAGAAGAAGGCAACAAGGAGAACGTGGGGGAGTTCTCTCTGCAGTCACTGTGGGACCAAATAGCACCACTCTTTAAGGCTCCGTTACTAGGCAGAACTTTGCTTCTATTTTACTTAACGTTTGTGATTTATATTGCGTAAGTATTCTGCTTAAACATCAGAGCATAAGCGCTGGCTATAGTTCGTGTTGCTTCTCGGAATAGTCATCTCAGAATATCTGTATCTCTTTTCTTTTCTTTTGCTTTTGAAATGCCACCATTAAATAAACGTTCGTCTTTAATCGTTAAAACTATAACAAAACTTGTTACTTGCACAAATATAATTGTGGGATGAAAATAAAAGGGCACGTTTAGGCAATTATTTATTTTATATTTACATTTAGGTACGTGTTCCAACGACCTAGCCCTCGCACTCCCCACTCACAATCTCACATCTGTCTCTCGATCCTCTTATGTTCTATGCTTACATTCTATATTCAAACACTCGTCATATTTCTTCTTCATCCATCGTCTTACAAAATAGTTCCCACATTTACATTAAATTAAATAAATGTAACAGAACATAACGTGTTCACTTTAATTAATGAAGCAGAACAAACAACGAAATAAGTACGTACACATCAACAATCATTTTGTTGGATCGTTAATGAACAAATAACTATTTGCACGATACTTTCAGTCTGATGATGTATTGTTGCGCCCACTCCATTGCAACGTATTATTAATTATTGACGTGAATACCATGTTATTATGAAGTGAAAACCTTTTTACAGAAGGACTTCAATGTTACCGCGAAATGTTTTTCGTATATTTCATTTTCTACCCTAACCTAATTTAACCTAACCTATTTTTCGTATATATCAGATCTAAATGTGTAAAATTGAACAAATGCGTGATATTAACATGTCAGAATATAATGTCGATTTTACTATGTGTACAATCGACGAAAAAGGAAGAGGTTCTTAATTCGACAGAATTTTTTTTAATTTTGATTTTGGTTCCATTTTAATAATTTTGTTCATGATATAAAGTACCAGAAGAGCATGCGGACCACCTGGTGTTAAGTGGTCGCTGCCGCCCATGGACATCTACATCTAACCTCAAGCAGGCTCAGGTCTTTCCTGAGGTCGCATGTAGTTGCGCTGCTACTCCGGCGGCTGATGGTTGCCTCATGTAAGTGTGGCAGCTAACTGCACCTTGGAGAAACACAAATGAATTGCTTCATTTGCTTCACGTCAGACATGGGTGCAGCGGTGGTACTTCCCCGGTCGAACCATACCAGTTCTACCACCTACAAAAATTTGGTCTATTTCTAACCAAATTAAATTTGCAAATTCGCATTAAGTATGGGCGCAACAATAACCCCTAATAAACCTTTTGAAGTCGGTTGAAAATACTAGAGGTCCTTTCTTTAAAACACTTTACCGACTAAAAGTCTTTGTTCTCTCAAAACACCGAATTTAAGACTCCACAAATAACTATTTGCATTGACGCTACTCTGCTATTGATGCTTTTCGTACTCATGACTGAATCTAAGGATACTAACATTTAACTGTACGTGTTGCTTCTGAACTGTTTGTCTCTGTGTCTCTAGCTAGTGCCAATAACGCAAACAATATTGGCCTGGCAAATTGTCTACATCAGCCACAAAACAATACCTATAGATACCTACCTTGCTTATGTATGTATGCTTACCTACAGCATGAATTCTGACGAGAAGTTAATTTTATTTTAATTTAACATTGGAATGTATAGATGTTACAGTAATTGCGCTGTAATTCAACTAGGACCCATTTTCAATAGGCACATTTTTACAACAAAATTATTAAGTCTGTTAATAACGGTTAAAAAAACATTTTCAATTTTGAAATCGTCTTGCTATAAAAGCATGTTTTTTAAACTATAACTTAATTCAGATGTTTAATTATACAATATTAAAGATTATTTTTGGAATATTTCAATATTCCAAAAAAATAATCTTGAACGATGAATATTCTCATACACACTGAAGTGTGTATGATATATAGAACCTATCAAGTTTACGGCAATTTACCAATAATTAGTACTGCATCTCGAGTCTCGAATACAGGTGATGTTTGTACAGACAAACCTAACGGTTCGCAAACAATTACGTCCAGTGACCAAGTAATCACGGCACGCTCCAACGTTAGCCAGTGATTGTCCCAAGTCGTGACCAGTTCATCTTTTGTAAACGTTCTATTGAAATCTCAGACAATACACCAATAGCTTTGTATCTTTCGAGAACTACAAACTATCTAGTGGTAATATGAAACGGGTTGTACCTTGGTACGTAACGTAATACAACTCTGCAGTTTAGAACTGTGGCTTAGAAACATTGCTTGATATTGATCAAAATATTCATTGTTCCATAGATAGGTACCTACCTTAGGTTTTATATTATAAATTATACAGTGCTATAAATATTTGTTATTAGGTATAAATGTTATTGCATTATAGATCAAAGTAAGGTAGACAGAAAGTTGAAATTTGGCATCTAGCTGGAAAATTGTATATAATAATGACGTCGTAAAATTGTAAAAACCTTTAGTTTTTACTTACGAAAAATTATGGTCTAACGTAGCCTATTCTTATTAGGTTGCGTCAGGGTTAAGAATAATTTGGTGTATAGGAAGCTTGGATAATAATAAGACTTTGATATTATTATGATTAAGAATGGATGTGATAGCCTACGCCCCTACGGGTACCTTCATCAGTTGGCATGTATTGTATACTCGTTTGTTGCTCGTTAATTGTTATGTTTTGTACCAGTGTATTATTTTCTACCAGGTCATGGATGATCATTGGGAGAACGAAGTAACTGAATACGGGGCAGTCAATATCACCGGATTTAGGATCGTGGACCACAGCCGAAGGATGGTGCGAGACCTGATGGATGGATTAAAGCGAATGGACCCTAAATTTAAGGGTACGATATCGGTAAGTAATTCAAAATATATATATAGCAACGTCTTTTATTTTCGGCCTCCCGTTCCGTAAATATGGTTTTTTATTCGTGCCATTCTTATAAATACTAAGTAATTTCACTTTTAAAATTAATATTTAAAAATATGTCGCAATTAATCCATTTCAAATGTAAAATTTATACGAGTCACTTGTTTGGATACAAAAATATATTCCTGACGGGTTATTTCATGTCATATGGGTCGCGGGTACCCCGAGAGAGCTGGCAGCTTAATTGGTATATTGTTTAAGAGCCCGTCCTACTGAAGGCCTGAGTGCCACTCTGCCTACGCATATACCTACTACGTGTGTCTTAAATGGTTCGACGTGGCATCCGTGTTGTATGCCTCTAAAGACATCTATGAAAAGAAATTCCTTACTTAGTATAAAGTAAAGTCGCTTAAAATTTCTGTCTGCTTAGATCTTTTAAACTACTCAACGGATTTTTAAGCAGTTTTATAAGTAACATTAACTGATTATGGGGCGGTATGAGGTTCGCCAGGTCAGATAGTTTAAAATAAAATATGTACTAAATAAAAAGGAGAGAAATTAAATGTTAGAAGTATAAAGGTACTTCAAGAATTTATTTTGGAGTCTGTGCCCCGAATGTGCTACAGAAAGGACTGGTACAGAGTTCATTGAGCATACGCCGTATATAATAATTTGAAGGCTAAAGAAGAAACTTACATAGGTACTCATAAAATATTCTCATAACATCATTTTACGATTTTATTTTAAGTTTTAAAATTTGATGTCTCATTATTATTCTGTATCCGATGCCGGATTTAAATAATCGGACGTTTGATTTTAGCTGTGAAAACTAACTATGGCTACGTTAAGAGGCTTATGATGTTCGCTTGTGAAATTTCATTCATTCAAAATATTCAGTGAGGATCTATTTGACAGTAGCGAATTAACAAACCAATATCCGTTGCTGAATTGCAAACAAAATATTTGCAGTAGGTAGTCGTATAGTTTATTTTGGCCTTTGTATTGTATTTTAATAATTATGTTTTAGTCTTAATTACATTTATTTTAAGTAATAATAAAGTCGACATCGTACTAATATGCTAGAAATAGTTTTTGTATTTCCTTATTTAAAATGTAACATACTTAATTTTTTGCTATTTTTATGCAAAATAAAAACATGGTTTATTGACCACGTTATTATTTAATAACGTCACGTAAAAAATTAACTAGTCAAAGTTCATACATTCACTTTAAATGCCACTTATAGTGTATACCCCATAGCTTAAGAAAACCAGAGGGAATTTTACTAGAATATTCATTAACACTGAATTCCGGATTTCAGACTTTCGCGGCTTACCCACACTACAATTTTATTCTAAGGTAGCATTAAAAGTCGTGCTGAAAGCAGCACTGAAAGACGCCATGTTTGTTTTTTAACTTTATTCTGTCACATGTGTATTTTGAAAGGATTTTACTTGCGCCTACTATATTACAAAGGGACTATACTACAAAGAGACGAATGATTGTAGCGGAGATAGTCATGAAAACGTTTTCAATACTGCTAAAGACGCTGTGAGTACTCAAAAAAATACTGTTATGGGCGGTCGGTTTGCGTTCCTTAACATTAGCGTAAGTGCATAATTATTTACAGAAAAAATAACAACTGGTTAGTAACCAAACTAAATCGGAAAAGGTACATAAACTAAAAATATGCAATATAAAAAAACTAGGTACTACCAAGAACTTATGTTATACATGAAGAAAAACTTCAACTTTGTCTTCATACATGATTGTAAAGGCTTTAGAATCACAATAGAGTCGAGCAGCACTCAACCTTTTTTACATTTAAAAATCTTTTTTACTACCTATAATGTGTGACAACGGTAAGGTTCTGAACACACTGCTTTTCGAAGAAAATTTCTACCTGAAGCGATAACGCGTTTATGTAGATTCCACTAACTTACGTGTACCGTAATGAAACCGTAAGTGGGTACCCCGCATAAATTATTACTTCATATTATGATCTCCCCGTTCTTGTTCGTGGACCCTTTCAGTCCTAATTCGCAACAAGGAAGCGAATTGTTTCAAAGGGGAAATTGGTAATGTGTTCGAAACGTAGGTAGAGTACCTACTCATATTTTGAATGTGAGAGTTGAGTCATGTTGAATTATGTACGTCTTTTTAGTTTATGACCGCAATAAAAACTTGAGTTTTCTTGCAATTTTCTTAGAGTAATTTGTGGCTATTTGCTGCTGCCAGTAAGCATTGTTCCAAAGCACATTTATAACATTCTCGTACAGATTTCTTTAATCAAGAGTTGATACTTGTAACTTGTAAGGTTATATTGTGATAGACAGACACAATTTATTAAGATTTTATCAAAGAAGAGACTAAGTCGGTCGACAAAATCGCACTTACGCGCGAATTTACAAATATTTTATGTTTTAAGCAGCTATGAGGTAATTCTGTATTAAATTTTATCAAAATAGGTCTTGCTTTTTTTCGAGATTGAGTAAAAAACACCTTTAAACACAAGCTTCAACATTTATAATATTAACTTGAAACAAAAAAAAATTTTAAATCTAAATTTGAATTTTAAACAAGTCTTAGATAATAATAGATTAAGTCAATAGACGTTATCAATTTCAGCGCACTAGTGAAAATCGTAGGATTATAGAGAACTTAACAAAGTCGTCCGTACGTCTGTCACAGAGATTAACGGGATATTCCTTGAATTGTAATAAGCTTGGGATATTCCCAATATCGCCGTGATTTTCCAGTTCCGCGTTCCAAGAATAATCTGTTTAAATACTTCCATGAAGAGGTACGTTCTTTAAGTTTAGGGAGATTTGAGCGCTTATAGGCTGGTAATTAACTGATAGGAATGAGCTTGCTAATCAGAGCTTGCCTATTAGTTATGGGAATGGTTTAAGCCATAATTTAATAGGCTGAAAAAGTTATGGTTTGAACTATTTTTGTACGTTTCTATAATGCTAAAGGAAACTTTCAGGGATGTGGTATTAGGCACTTTTCTGAAGAACAGTTTTAATAAATAACTTGTGTTTAATGTCTTATTCTAAGTCCCGTTCTAGGGTTCCCTGTGTCGTGTGTGTATGAGTGCCATGGATACACACCTATATAAAAACCGAGATTAAGAAAAGTTCATCGACTCTTCGAAAAGTCACACACCCTTCAAGTCGTCACAATTGTTAAAATTTTAACACCATATTATATTTCAATAGTACCTATTCTATTCTATTTTTCTTACCTTTTACATTACTTTCTAACAGGCCCAAACTGCCCTTATGTACGACGGCGTGCACGTTTTAATGGATGCTCTGGGAAGACTTTGGAGGAAGAAGCCGGAAGCTTTCAGGAACGCACTACGGCGTGCCGCAGCGCAAGCCAACCAGACCAAGGTTATTGACTGCAACCCTGGCAAAAGCTGGGTAGTGCCCTTCGAGCATGGTGACAAGATTTCGAGATTGATTAAGAAGGTAACATTAAACTAATTGACTATACTTACTTTAGAATGTATAATATGTATATATAATTATGTAGAGTCAGTGTTAGGCAGGTACGATACGATTTGGAGAATTCTTTTTTTATTTGAAAGTTGACGCTTCCCGTGTAGTCCCATTTAAATCTTTTCCAGTTTTGACAACGGTATGAACGAGAAAACCATATAATTCTTAAATATACAAATTTGTATTAAGTAACATACTTAATGTGCTACAATACTTGCGCGACAATTTTGAAGTCGGTTGATTACGTAAATACGTAACGCGATTTATAATTTACCTATTAGTGAAAAATTGGTTGTAGTTGATTGGTGAAAAAATAATCATGATATCAAGAAGACTTCTTGATACCTTCATTTACATAACAATTATAATAGATAGCCATAGATAAAATATTTTCATTTCATGTTTATTTACCGCATATCCACACGAGCGATGCCGAGCGTGGTTGGCAGTTAATTAATAATCGTGAAAAACTTTTACTGCGCATAGCCATTATCGCTTTTATACACATACTATAATAAAGGTAAAAGTAATAAAACACATGGCTCGTTCTGCCACAACATTTCGCATGATTTGTTAGAGGAGCAAACGGTTACACGGTAAAAAGGTAGGGAGCCAATAGCACTTAGGAACTTAGAACATTAGTCACGACATCTGTTCCGACCACTCTACGCTCAGTGCCTATAATGTTATATGACCCTGCTTCTTGTAGACTGTAGGTTTATGACAAGAAACCATTATTTAGGTATGTTGAGTTTGTTATGTTCAAATTACTTTATTGTTATCGGATTTACGGATTTTTCATTTTACATGCATTATTAAAAACATTTTTGATATATACGTACCTATTATATAATTTTCAAACATATTCGTATCAAACCACTTAAAATGGAGTCAAAATTATTCTGAGTCAAAATTAAAAACGCCTAGATTATTATTATTGTTAAAACTATCGTCAAAAGAGTCGAAATAAACTTAATTAAAGTCAGTACAACTTAACTTTGATTTCAATTTAAAGTTAACGGAACTAATAAACTTTCAATTTCCCAGACGGACATCGAGGGCATCACTGGGAATATCTCGTTTAACGACGAAGGTCATCGCTACAACTTCACTCTGCACGTCGTGGAAATGACCGTACAAAGCGCTATGGTCAAGGTGAGTCACATTTTTCAGGTAGTCATAAGTTAATGTATATAAATAGAAGAACCCAAGCCACACCCAGGGTAGACCAATTTAGTTCCCATGTTTCTTCTTAGTCGAGTCTTGCGAAGGCCAGGGGTATTTGAGGACCGCTAACTACGTGCACCCTATCGACTCTTTCTCCAAGCAGGATCTGCATGACTTATAGCTCGTTTGGCATCCTTTGCTACAGTGTCATGTTCGCACAGGAGATCACTTCTACGATTGTAGATCGATGCTGAGTCAACTTTTCACTTAGTATGAAAAGACTAAGTTACCTAAGACCTAGTCTTAACTATTAATATTCAGTTTCTCTGACACACCTTTTTTCGAAAAAATTACATTCTTCACGGTAGAAAATGATGTAGTGGTAATACTTCCCTCTTACCTATGCTTCTGTTTTTAACTTTTATGTTATTAGCTATTCCTAGTATATTTACTTGTTGGTTCAGAGCGACAGGATGGTAAGTGGTCACCGCCGCAGCAGAGTCGTGAATGCATTGCAGACTAAAGAAGAAAATTTAGCGTTAACTTGTAACTTCTATTGCGTTTCACATTGTTTTTATTAAACCATAAATTGTGCAGTAAAGAAAGTTATAAGCCGTAAAATTTTCTGGACTTCGTAATAATTTGAAGTTTGTTAACTCCATAAACTTTTCACATTCGTTAAAAGCAGCTTCTAGGACGGGGTTAATTTTAACATTATTTATTTATATACAAGCTTTTCTCTTTAACTGAACTATCTAATTTCACCAGTTCCTTTTTTAGTTTTTCGTAGTTATTTCGGAGATAAAGTTATCTAATAGATAAAGGTTGCAAATATATATTTTCTTTTCCATCATTAAACTGCCTCATAATCATTCTCGTCATTTAAGACACGTATTTATTGCCAATTAATTAATAAGTTCCCAGCAATTTAACTTATTAGTAAACTGTTATAAACAAAGTTACAGTTTAACAGATGAAACTTGCCTTAAGGCCTCTAAGTAACCACTTGGCCTGGCTTTGTATTAAGTAAAGTATTCTTCATTGATTTTATATTTTGTACACAATGCACAATTTACCTACATGACAAAGTCTTGTAGTAATACCGATCATGAAAATTGGAGGAAATAGGTTAATGCGTATAGGAGCAACGATGCCATAGACAAACACCCAGATACGCGCACACACGCACATCCAATGTCCGTCCAATAGTAACAACCTTCATATCGTATAACAGCGAACTTTCAGTTGGATCTATCAACACATATTTTTTTCTGCCTCATCCGCCGATTACGATGATTGCTATAAATTGACGTTACGTTTTCTAAGCATTAGTGTAGGTACTATCGTAAAAGGAAAGGTACGAAATTTATTTTCTTCTATAGCCGATGAAAAATGTGGGTCGCATGATCGTGATGTGAAGTAAGCACGTGTTACAACCACCATTTCGTTGATAATACGCTAAACAAGAAACTCATCAGTTTCCTATTATAATTAAGCATTGCTTCGCGTACAATACTTATCACACTTGAGAGGACATTTTTGCTAAG
The DNA here is from genome assembly GCA_018231225.1 of Noctuana stator. Taxonomy (NCBI): domain Eukaryota; kingdom Metazoa; phylum Arthropoda; class Insecta; order Lepidoptera; family Hesperiidae; genus Noctuana; species Noctuana stator. Next base: position 1,798 of record DWQK01003178.1, on the reverse strand, counting down.
CATGTAAAAAAATAATATTGTATAGCACTGTGCCTTCAAGTGGGACATAAAAGAGCCTTGCCCAGGTCTTCCCCAGGCCTTCCCTGGTTGTGGGGAGAGTCCCCAATCCACACAGTGCATACTCTACTACGCTGGTCCACTGCTTATTGGTAGCCAATCCGTGTCGGCCGTTGGGACCAACCGAAACCGACTACTTAACGTGCCCTCCAAAGCACGGACGCGCACATTAAATTTGCCACTAGCGGTCAGCCATCTGAGTACCCAATTTGCCCAAGCTCGCTTAAAAGTGAGGTCGCATGCGATCCACACAAGCAGCAGGGTTACGTGCGCTTCACCGTACTTGTATAGCCCTGTACTTACGTTATATGCTTACACTTCCGTCCATCGATCAGCCTTTGGACGTCTACTGCTGGACTTAGACCCTAGGTCGCTACCTAAGTAACGCTTTACTTGGTCCGGTCGTGCGCCTTGCAAATCCAACAGTCAGTGCCTATATGAGTAATGATTTGGTAAAAATTAGTTATTCTTAACGTCTAGTAATGTATTACATTGTGGTAATAGTGATACCAAGTATTTGAGGAAGATTAAGATTTGAGTTATTACAACCAAATTGTATAACGAAACTATCAATAAAATTAGTCAGTGCGTGACATATTTTGTACCTACAAGAAAACGAGTAGGTACATTGAATACACAGTGTAAGTACATAAAAACTTAACTGCCGGCCTTATTATTAAATGAGCGATCCCTTCCAGGAAACCAATTGATGTAGCTAATATATAGACTTACACAAAAAGAGAGCGATGGGTAGCGTATCTTCGCTTGTTAGATATTTTTTATTCCATAATTTTTCGTTTATGCGTTGAAAGTTTTGCGCGAACGTTGTTTCATCCCGCGCCCTCAGATTAAGGAAAAATAGACGTTGGTTGAAGAAAATGGATTTTTCTGAAACGGCTACCGGAGAAAATATATTTACGTACATACAATACATACCTACATGTAATGCCTGCTACAATTCTGTACGTATACAATATTATAAATTAAAGTATAATTTTTTATTACGTAACATACCTACTAAAAGGCCAATAAATTTTTTCAAACGTTAATATGACGAAAATTTTAGAAAAAAAAAATTTGTAGATTACACTCATAAAATCGTAGATACAATGTAATTTTTTTACTAAGGTAGATACTTTTTTCACATTTCACATTATGCCCAACACACAAACTCGCATCCCCTCACCTATAAGATCGTTCATACATAAATGTATGTTTAATCGATTTGATTCGTATCAGTAATACGCACTTACATTTGGACCGCCATCGTGCGCTCCAGAGCTGCCGCAATTTGAATTAATCTACCCTTACGTTGTATGTTGAAGGTACTATCAATCACTCCTATCTTTTCGTCCGTAATCTGTTTTACGGATTACATCGGGAAATTTCTATTATCTTACTAACCATAACTATAATTTTATACAGTTTCTACGTGTACGTATAATTTCTTGTTATCTGTAACAACGTAATTTATATTACTTTCGTAAATGGGAAGGAAGATATTAAAATTCGATATAATGATATCTCAGACGTTTTAAAGCAAAGTAATTTTGGAAACTATAAACGATAACGATGGAAATAAGAATCTATCTAAATTGGTACGTCATTTGTCATCGTTTATTAAATTATAACTTGATTATAGTCACTCAATAAATTTATCTAAGATTAGCTGTGCCACGCGGTTTCATCCGCGTTGAGAATAGTAACGTACTTAATGCTTGATACTTTATAACCTTCCCCA
>DWQK01003177.1:0-11921 GCA_018231225.1 Noctuana stator | reverse complement strand
TGTGCACTCGTTTCTGTTTTCTACATTCTCCAGAAGGTTACCGTTAACGTGTTAAAAGCGCTTTTGCACAAAAATTCTGGCCAATTTCCATGTGGCAAATAAATTTTTATGACCTTTTTATATTATGTTTATATATTATTATATATTTATATATAATTTATACTATTCGGACGTCAGCGATGACACCATTGGAAAATTTATGCAAGTGGCCAAAGCAAACACAGCAATGATCAATGACTACATCCTGGCTACCGCATCAGCCACAGGGACTACAAAGTCATATTCAATTCACTGGACAATAACAAGCATTATTTATTTGATTAAGAGCGATATATTTTTAAAAAAACAAACAAGCAAAAGCAATTAGTATGAAAGAGTAGCAAAAGGCACGGACCTAGAGTCTGTGGTGTTCTTTTATTAAATAAAAAAAATGATATTTCAATGGACTTAGGAATTAATGACTGGGTCATTTTCAGTTGTCCCTATTGAATGGGGACACGGCCAATGGGGACGACTGGAATACCCCAGTGACACGATTTAAGTCGTCCACTTGATGCGATGAATACTGCGTTGATTATCAACCAGGAACATATTTATAGGACTTCAGTTAATTTAATTTTATTGGCGATATTTAATACAGATAAAATATTATTGCGTATCAAATTATTTTTAAAACCTTACGCAATAAGTACTTTTTACATTGGAATATTTAATTATCGAATATTGAATAGGGAAATTTCCATTTGAAACACTTTAATGGCTTTCAGCAGAGCAAATATATTACTTATCACTAATTTTACCGCAGTCTTTGCGATTTATATCGGAAGTTGTATTGACTTTTCAATCACGGAGTTCAGATGGAGGTTTTATTTTTAACGATACACCAGAATGTTATCTATGGCATTATGTTTGCCTGCAACGCTATTTATGTTCCACCACGGGCCACTTGTTAACACTGGGAAAACTTTATTACATGCCTTATTGTTCGCAAAAACTCAATTTTTTTTAAAACAGACCTGTTACTTAACAAAACATGTTTTGGATTTAATCACTCAATTCGGTCCCAATCAACGCTAATCTTGTAGATGGTATCCAAAATGGATAAAAGCGACACTATGTACAGGAAGATCGTAACTCGTTTACTGTCTATCGTCGGCCCAATGTATCGGTTTGCGAAGTAAACGGTGTATGCTTGGGAAGGTAAGCTGACTATTCTGTTTGCGAGACTCAATCTCGGGAACTCCGACGTAGGCAACAGGTTCATTACGAGAGACATTAGTATTTGTAGACCGGTGAGAACGATCTTCGCCTCCGCAGTGGTGGACGATGGAGTTACGGCGTCGGTGATAGAGTAGCTAGAATAGAAGAAGCTAAAAACACGCCAAGTCCAGAATAATGCGAGTAAAGTGGTTAGTAGCGCTTCGGGTGAGGGCATAACTTTGTTTATGAATCAAATATTTGATGGAATTTTATAACCTTTTTTTATAAGAATCATTTAGGTTATTCTCAGTTGTTTCATGTCTGTTTTAATGTTATTTTATGTCGCTTGTGAAATTTACTATTGACAGTTGACAGTTTTTGACATTCATCGCTCGGGTTGTCAAAGTCAGAAGGCAAAAGCTATTAATGTATCACAGCCATTTTGATAACGGGAACTTATTATAAAGTGCGGACTGTTACATAGGGTTCTTCGTGGATGAAAAAAGGCGCGAAAAGAGCTCTCTCTCAAAGTCGGCAACGCATTGGGGACTCTCCTGGTGTTGCCTATGTTCATAGGCGACGGTGACCACTTGCCAACTGGTGTTCCGTATGCCTTTTTACTAAGCGTAGTTAATAAAAAAAAACAATGATTTTTCAATTACCTACATAAAATAATGTTAATTATTTAAACAGAAAATTAACAAAATATTAACCAGATAACACGCAGTCAGTTCACCTGTCAGTTAACCTAGACTGAACTGTATGTTCACATGTGTATCGACTACATTTAAACATTCCGAATTGCACTATTGCCGTGCTTCAGAGAGCAGAGTGCTCTATATTGATTTAACGCTCAGACATTCAGAATGTTCAAAACATTAGAATTTCCATCATTTTTATTTGTTGGTTACTATATCTAGCAGCAAGCATTCAAAGTTTGATCGATTGGTCTGCCTACACCGACATCATTACATATTAATATTAAATGATATATTCGTATGTTATTAATTTTGTAGACAATGACAAAAATATTTCGTCAAAACACTCACGAACCGCAAGACTTAGGAACGAGGGTCGCGCATTGTCGACCCGTGCGGTATAGAAATAGAATATTCCATTATTAATGTCTACGAAATGAAACAGTACTTAAACGGTATTTTATTGAGGAACCATAATATATTTTAATGAAACACAATTGCTAATCAACACAATACATTTCACATACAATAGAATTTATGAGGTTCTGTTTATTTTATTTATTTAACGTTTCAATTACAAAGTCCACTTTTGTAATAAATGTTTAGACAAAATGTTTAAGAAGATAAATCTAATAATAAAAATAAAGAGATAGGTATGTATACATAATAATTTATTATATAATATATTATTATATCGCACATCCATCCACACATTGCACCAACACTGTATTCAATCTAAATAACTCGAAGTAATTTCCGGGTTATGTTCAACAACACCTGATTATAACGAAATAATACACTGGAACGCCAAGAATCTGCATGGTGCTACCATGGTGGATAAGTCGCAACTCGTATTAGTTTTATGTTCGCGGTACGCCCTTGCCAGCGTGTAGGCACCAATGCCACTAGCAAAGAGTTAGCGCGTCGCCTTTCGGAAAGTTTTGTGAATAGAAATACGCCGGTCTTAGCGGCAGATGCGGCAAATTTTTTCCTATTTAATCAATAAATTTTGGGATTTTTCAAAATAATACAGTGTAGTAATGGGTGTGCGATATTATTTGATATCGTCATCGTATCTTTCACAGTGTTTTGTTGCACCCTGCAAGCGGTTTACTCGAGAATAGAAGGAAGATTAACTCACAGTATTTTATCTTCATGCAAAACAGCCTATTAAAGTTCCAAGCAATTGTATAAACGCTACTACTAGACATACTCGTACATACATGCGACCGCACGGTGTCACGCGAGGGCTACATGTTGATGTCAAGTGTACCTACACCGAACACCTGTACAGTGCTGATGGGGTTTCAGGGTTATGTATGAGTGACAACCTGTTCTCGCTTTATGTAGACAAATGATACAAAGCGCTCAATGAATTCTGTTTTATCAGAGCTTATTTTAAGAGACTTATAGTCCAATCAATTAAATTGGGAGGATATAAGGCTTATTTCATTTGACGAGAAAATAATTATTTTTATATTTGGAAACGCATTTCAATCTGGGCCCTTATTCACTATGACATTAAAAACACGTAATGCGGCGTGCGTAATGATTTTCAATTTCACGCACAGAGGATTAGTTTAATTTTTTTTTACTTTGTTCGTCAAATTCTTTGGCTTGATCATGGAGTCACGATGGCACGATTGAACCTGCCATACTTAATGCCTAATGGCATTATTTACCACTTCACCCTGGGTGAAATAAATTCTATGAATTGAAAGCTGCAAATGTAGAAGGATAGTTTAAAAAGATTACTATTGTTTTTCAAAAGATTTTTTCTTCGAAAATAGAGAAATGTATTTGATTTGACGAGTACATTTTTATTCTTGCTTGCGATGTAACGTGCTTGGTCAAAACTTATTTTCTGCTGATAGGGCTTCAGACAAATCCGAGAGAGTATTGGGAAATTCGAATGTTATTACTGTACACCACAGAGAAAAAAAGAGAAGGGAGATTGCAATTTTTACAGGTGTTCTCGATTCAGATATTGAACGATTTCTAATTAAAATCAACCAAAACAAGCCCTTTGAAGCAGACCGTATAGGAAAATGTGAAAGCCAAAGGTTCCCACTGATCGTAAAATCAGGAATGTTTGTTGAACATTGGAAAAAGACTACTACCTACTTGTCTACGATGCTGAATGCCTTCTACATTCAGCATCGTATTCCTCCAAATTCATCATAAAACATGGATTGCGATGATAAAGAAACGGCGTTTTAAGCTGTTTTATTTATCAGTTTTTTTTTTTCATTTCATGACACTTTATCTGTTCATAAAGTAGGCGCTCGCTAAAAAGTACTTATTGCGAAACACCAATTAAATGGAACTTAATAAAAAAATGGAATTGATAAAAAAATTGAATAAAATCAGTTTGTTTTCTTCTTAAGCAACCGTAGAAACTAAGATTTACTACAACGCTGATCTTTATCGTTTTGCAAAAATCGTGCGTACAGTCCAGTATCATGTATAGCTTTGTAAAAGCTATACATAGCGCTTCCATTCGCTCTGAATAAGAGTAATATTAAACTATGAAATAAGTATAGAATGCAGACATTATGAAGTCGACTCATGCATGTAACGCCAGGTGTAACCGAGTTGTAGGAAATATCTAGCTGCTATTATCCGGTGTTTGAGGTATGAATGTTGTTCGAGCGTGTGTAATATGCGTCCAGCTTTGAGCATGAATTGGAATGAAAATTCAATGCAAATAAGCTCAACACGTCATTTCAAACGGCAGTGTCTTGCAGCCGTTTTTAATGCCCTGTTACTTGCGATTTCGAAGCTTTTGATTGGAAGCTTAACATAGCACATAGCAAGTCAAGCTTTGGTAATAACTTTGAAATATAAATAAAATTTTGTATTGTAGATTCAGGAGTAATCCTGACTTCAGTGACATAAACGTGGTAATGCGAGTACTTTAGAATCGTGCCCTGAAAATTAAAAATATAGTAGATGGCGGCTGCCCGGTTTCGCATGGTCGGTGTACCCATTTAGAAAACCAGACCGCGAATAGAAATTTAAATTTATATATATATAATTTATATTTATAATATTATGTAGACATAATACGTTCGTGACGTGATTAACGTGAAATCATGGAAATGCCCATACAAAGTTTAAACCCAATTGATCAAACCGTTTAGTACTTGTCATACTGACAGCAGCGCCAACTACCGGATCTGATTGCATATTCAAATAATCCAGAAAGCCATCGAAATACTCATATAAAATTTCAACCGAATCGGTTTAGCCGTTTAAAAGTTATGTGAAAAACATAAGTACGGAAAGATAATTCTTACTACCCGTTGTCCTGTTACCGTTTTCCCGTAGGTATGACGGCTTTTCCCACGGTAAAAAGCAGCCTATTTTCATCAAGAATAATGTCGACTTCTAAAGGTAAAATCATTTTTATAATCGGTCTAGTAGTTTCGGAGCCTATTCACGACAAAAAACAATCAAATCCTCTTTATACTCGTAATATTAAGAATAAATTAAAAAAATTGAAATGATTTAAAACATTCTTTAGTATAAAGTGACAGACGACCTTTTTTCTGAACAGATTTGTTATGACACATGCAAATAAAATATTAATTTGAAATCCAAAAATTTTTATTCCCCTAGCGTTCAGTGAAAAAATAAAAAGACCACTTTAGAAGGATTCCAAAAATGTTGCTAAGAAGTAACTCCATACTCTTATTTTCCTCACCTTGACTCACGTGTATTTTTAGCGATCATTTCGGTCTTGTAGAAGCCTCCTATAAATTCCAGTCCGCCGTAATGTTTTCCTCAGTCATCGGCGCACATTCCATTCAGGCTGTACTGAATAACGCGAGATAAACTGTCGGAGAATACTAACTAGTAGTGCAAAGTGTATCAATTAAGTTCTTAAGCTGAAACAAGTTTAAAGTTTTCTTTCGAGTCGGTTATTTCTTGCATGTTTAAATAAATATACTATAGTGACGCCGTTACTTCTTTTGAATTTATTTTTATTATTTTATACGTATATTATATCTACTTAGTCCTTGCTAACGTGGAAAATGAAATAAAAAACTTTAAAACTGTGTTTTCATACGGTAATGAAGTTTAAAGAAGACTCTACCTAAAAATTATAGGTATATTTTTTTATAAAAAAACGTTAACAAAATTAATAGCGCAACTAACTTAGGTATAACGTCCACTCGTAGCTGTCGAAGGTGCGTGACAAAATTACATAATATAATTAATTATTAACTTGGTGTATTCCCGTTGTCCCCATTGGCCGAGTACCCATTCAATGGGAACAGCGGGAAATTATTAAAATTATTTAAAATGCTTCCCGGTCCCCATACGCTGTTAAAATTATGCCCGTTGTTCCTTGACATTATCAAGAGTTTACATCTAACTATTTGGTGTGATTCAGCACGGAACATCCAAACGGATTCCTGTGGGTTGGGGTTCGAATCCAGTTTCACTTTATTTTCAACTTTTCCGTGTGTTCTCGTTTTCTACAAGTAGCTAGCACAGTAGTAACACGAGCTTGAGTAATTACCTCATTTAGAATATATTCCTACCTAGTGATCACTGTAATATAATTTCCCTACATGCGTTTAGTGCGTTCCAGTGTTGCGACGAAATTAAATAGAATAGATACTTAATTTCTCAACTCATTTTTTAATTGCCCGCTAAGATAATAGGGAAGCTGATTCCGGTTCGATTCTCGGAAGTCTAGTTTTCATTAGATCTACACGTTTTGGTCCAGGAAGCATGTGTGGATGAGTGTATGTAAAAAAAATTTTTGTCGTACTCGAAAATAATTGAACCGATTGTGTTAAGCGCGTGACACGACGTTTGGAAAGGTTCACTAAGATTTAGATTAGATTAGATTTGAGAGTCAATCCGTTGATTCTTTCGGTAGATATTTGAATAATAATAATTAAACAATTGTTTTTTACGTTGTAACTATGAAATTTACAGACAAATCGTTATAAAACCATGTACACTTTTAGTGTTTAAAAAACCTGATCAGTTCGAATGACGCCTTTAAAAGTGATTTTTCTAAAAGTTTCGTAGCTTATTATGCACGCGACTTCGAACGAGGGGTTGTTATAGTTAGTTATTTATCTTTGCCTACACAGATCATTTTATTTGTAATCAGGAGCCTATATACGTCATACTGCTAAGTCTAGAAATAAGAAAATTTCCATACAAACTTTCTATTTAACTCTTTATTCCTTCTATTTAACCCTCTTAGGGGTTATATTTCTAAAAATCCTTTCTTAGAGCTCACTTCCATCATGAAAGGAGCCCGTGTATCAAATTTCAAGTTTCTAGGTACAGTGGTTTCGTCTGTGCGTTGATATATAAGTCATTGAGTTTGCCTTATATATATGTGAGTGTATGTGTAGATATATATGTGTGTGTTCACTTATATTCTCATTTTTACAAGGCGTGATCCGGAATAACTGTTCCCGTTATTAAAATTGAATTCTTTGTAATACTACTGGTATGTGATAACGAGATATATAATTGACTTCCTTCTACGAGTCCTCTGCCCTTTAAATAACTTACGAGTACATCAGCATCATTGCTACGAATATTATTCGTAACTGTCATGAGAGGCACCATTTTACAACGACCCATCTTAGGTATGAACACTTGAACTACAAAAAGGCCATATTATACTGGATGTTGAAGTAATTGCACGAAAAATAAAAGTAAGAGTTATTTATTAATAAAATTGTCTCTTTTTTTACAAGAAAATACCTATCGCATTTTCGAGGCTCATTATGGTCTTAAGTTTCATGAAAATACCTATAAAATAAAAAACTACTATAATTGTACCAAAAAATTAAAAAAAAAAGGAAAAACAAAAAGAATTTGAAATTGTTAAAATTGAACCAAACGGGAAGCACCAGCTTTCAAATAAAAAAGTATCATCAAAATCCGTTCACCCGGTCGAAAGTTATGAGGTAAAATAAATAAAAAAATACAATCGAATTGAAGACCTCCTCCATTCTTGGAGTAGGTTGAAAATAAAATATTGAGCTTTAGATTAAATAAATAAAAAAACGCTTAACACTCACAGCCCCACACAAGTATTCTCTGTGTCGTGGATGCCATGGACACACACAAACACAAATACACAAACACCCTAATCGGTAACAGAAATCTAAATTCATCATATAAATTTCTGCTCCGCCGGACATCGAACCCGGGAACCTTCGAATGGTGGACTGGCATGGTAACCACTACACCACACGGGTCGTCAAAGATTATTCGCATTCTAATTTCAAACGCCACTGATAATGTATTTTGTACACTACACGTCTATCTATACCTATCTACAAAATCACATATTCAATTCTACGTGTCTATTTCAGTATGTCTACCAAATCTCTCGTAATCAATCCTTTGTCAAGCTTTCCATAAGCTAATCACTTAACGTCTCATACGATTGTTAAGATTATATTTCATGCGAAACGAAGCGCCATTATCACACGACAACATAAAACTAGGTACAAACCGTTAGGTATTTTCTTCTAAATGTTCAGTCACCTAAACAACCTGGCGTCGACTCCATCAAAACAATTTCGCAGCCGAAAATAAACGAGAATACATATATAATTAACGGATAACCATAATGTATTGAAGGTAATTCTTCGAAGAAATTTCTGTCCCCATTGTAAGTTTCAATACAGGCGCCAGAGATCTATGGTACCTCGACGCTCCATTAGCGTCCTATTTGACTCTTGATGTGTGTATAAAACATTCTTTCCCATAGATATTAATAAAATGGGCCTTTGTTTACCTTTCAACCCTCTTGGCGTGCGTCACTCGTCTACGACGTATTTACGAAAGAGTACTAGATTGTCTAAACATCAGTATTCGGTATCACCTACAGGTGTCACCGAGTGCCTGGCGTAAACAAGTGTCAAGAACTCAATGTACTAGAAGAGATAACGCGAACTGACAAGTTTGCGGAGTACTAATCGATAAGCGTTAAATATAAATGCAAATTAATGGCTATACTATACACTAAGAGTCATTTCGGTTTTATGAGTTCGTCACAACAATTCATCGCCTTAGTGCTCATTTGTTCAATCTACCATACTTGCCGAAAATGTCTTTTTGATAAAGAAAGATGCGCGCTTTAATTTCACATCGATTAGTATTACATTTAAAACATATTTTACTTTAAAAAGCCGAAAAACATTGTATTTATTGTTATCTGTACTGTGGCATCGTAATTTTTCTAAAGAAAAAACTTTCTTCTGTAAAATTTGATTCATGGTAGATTGAACAAATAAGCACTGAGGCGACGAAATGTCTTTAGATGTTTGTATAACAATAAATCCTATAACTATACTATCGCAACTTAGACACATTACAGATTAACATACATATTTATAACTAGCTGTGCTCCGCGATTTCAACTACGTTAATTGCAACGTAACGCTTGTCAGCTTGTAATGGACTATCTGACACTAAAAGAAGTTTTCAAATCGGTTCAGTAGTTCCTGAGATTAGCGCGTTCAAACAAACATAATTAGTGTAGACTTAAAGCTACGTCACAACGCGGCGTCGGTGATGCCTACAGAACACACTCCCTTCGGTCATAGCTTCTCGTTCAGCAAGGCAGGGGTGGCCGTAGTCATTGTGGGGCTTTGGGCAGTTTGAAATAAACATATAGTTTCAAAGGTTCAAAATATTAAATTGGAATGTTTTATTTATGTATATAAAAAAAGAAATCAATCGCCCGGTATAGTTATCAATGTCCACAGCGCAACCTACTTTATAAGTCTAATTATTTAAATAGTAATAATATATTATATTATAATGTTCGCGTGGGGAGGGCGAGGGAGGACGCGGCAATGATGCCTCCATCGGGCACCGTGCTCTCACAAACAAGATTCTACCTATTGTTCCTAATATTATTATAAACATTGTAACATGGATTTTGTGAGGAAAATTTTATTTGTATTTGATTACTTATAGGTACATTAGATTAAAATTATTTGAATGCAGGCTAATCTGATGTTAGGTGCATAACTTAATTTCTTAAACCTACGTTCACCATCATCATCATCATTATCATCATCAATGTCATCATCGTCATCTACGTCATCGTCACCATCATCATCATCGTCACTGTCGTCATCTTAATCATCGCGTCATCATCGACATCTCCGTCGTCATCATCATCATCGTCAATCTCATCATCATTATCGGCATCATTATCGTCATCAATATCATCATCGTCACCTACGTTATCGTCATCATCATCGTCATCGTCACTGTCGTCATCTTATATATCGCGTCATCATCGTCATCTTCGTCATCGTTATCATCATCGTCATTATTATCAACACCATAATCATCGTCATTATCATTTCCGTGCTAGTACATTCTATAAAAAAAAAATTTTATATGAATAAAAAGTACCTGCAGGTGCATAGTGACTCGCCGCGTTAGATGTTTCACATCAAAAACGCACTTTAATAGTAAAAAAAAAATAAGACCACAGAACTTGTCAAGAAAGGCCAAACTTGACGGACTTTCCTAAATACTGTACACAATTTTTACTTTAGTGCTTTTATTATCATAACGATAGCAAACCTCCGCTGACCCGCTGAGCGCGTTCCTCACACGTTGTTCTTTGTATGGCGCGCGGAATTCTAGCGAAATTGCCCGTTCTAACAACAACATTTAACTATGGCGCTGTCTCTGTCGCGCACTGATCCGCCTCTCACCAGACTACCTAGATCTGGACACTCGGCTACACCCCCGCGATCGGGTCGCTACATTGCGCGGGACTTTGCGGTTCGGGGAAAGCATTTTGTAAAGTTCGCTAAAAGTTAAAAAAATTGACGCTAAATTTTTATAAACGCGACATATGTAAAGCCAAGTATTTAAGTTATTATTGATTGTGTGAGTGGACAGCAGTTATGGAGTCAGGAAGCGCGAAATTTGCGTAAAGTGCATTAAAGTGCATACAATACGCAGCAATGCTAATTTGATCCCTCCCATCACTTTTCAAATAATTTGGTATAATGGTGTCAAGTTAGAGTGGTTACGTTATTTTTGGTTAGCTGGGAGGAGTGTCCAAGGCTGCAGGCATCCTTGGACCTAGGCCGTACGCCAGTCAACTCACAGACAACGTTCGAGCTAGTGCTGCGTGCGCCTTTCAAAATCGCGCATTCGGAACTTACGCGCGTTGAAAACATTTTCACTTTATTCGTTTTAAACCGTTTTTAAAAAACCGTTTTCGCGTTTTAAATTAAACAATTTACTTGATTTCAAGAAATCTGTGAGCGACTTTTACTTTGTTTTTCGCGTTCGAAGTTTGTGAATACTTTGAAAACTATCAACGTTTCTTTATTGAAATAAAATAAGTTGTATTATTACTGGACTTATTAAATACGATTATTTAACGGCAGTGTACAGACAATAAAAAAATAAGTTCAAAGATCACAAAAATGGAAAGGGCATCCCATATCAGACAAGATGAGAGACCTGCGAACCAGTTAACAAGACACCATAAACTGCCTTGCTTGTATTTTATTACTATTGTTGTAAGTACTTTTGTAACTTTCTATTTGTGATTTTTTTTAGTCGCTACGCGAAAATAATAGTTTACGCAGTGCGACTAACTAATTTCATAATTTGAAATGACAAAATTAAAATCGTGAAAATTAAGATATTATTGCGAAAAGTTCTTTCTAACATTTCTCAAAGTATTTAATTGTGTCATGATAATTTTCGACTGTTTTTGCTAAAACCAATTATTAATTATTAATCATTTAGTTGTTAAATTAATTATTATTTGATTTTGTCTTTTCAAAGTGTGTATGCTTGTTGTTGTGTATTTTCGCGAATTTCTGAACTATCCGCTTTTATTTATTATTTTTTCTTTCTTGTTTATCTGTTAGGCGGCTGATGGCTACAGTGTTAATTATGTAAATTATAAGTTCGAACTGAGAGAATGCATTTAGGTAGGTACACAGTTGTGTATTATATTAGGTTGATGTTTAATTAATCGACCGG
>DWQK01003176.1:0-11922 GCA_018231225.1 Noctuana stator | reverse complement strand
ATAAAAACTATCCTATGTGTTAATCCAAGTTACCCTCTATGTGTGTGCCAAATTTCATGGAAATCGGTTCAGTAGTTTTTGCGTGAGAGAGTAACAAACAAACAAACATACAAACTTTCGCATTTATAATATTAGTAGGATAAAGAAAACTTAATTTTTCGTGCATTAGATAACACTATCTTATTACATTGTCCTATCCGTTTTCTTTACAATCCATGATACATAATATTTTATTGATTTTATTGTCTATAGTTGTACTATAAATTTTATATGTTATAACCATTCCATGCCTATAATTTATTATCATTAATGCAAATTTTAATGCTGTTTTTAAAACCCAATTAAAAATAAAAGTTCTAGCACGCTGCAATCACATTTCGTGACGTTTCTTTGTTTACATTTTGAACATCTAATTATGAATTAAGAGTCCTGTGGTCGACACTGAACACATATCTATCTGGTCCGTGTCGTAGGGTAATTAATTTGACAGTAAAAACAGTGGGAGTGTGAGAACTTTATGGACAAATATCAGTCGGGCTTTTAAAAAAAACCAGCGGAAAAATCATTAATAACTTAATACTAAGAAAGTAGTTAAATATTATAGATTGACTAAAATAAATGGACGGAATGTCAGTCACCCAAGCGAAGCTACCGTAATAAGTCAAGGCACCTTGTAAATACATGTATACACTCACACATTCACAGCATGATATTCTTGTTTGCTCTTGCTCTGTCTCGGCCTTACTCGAGTCACGTAGACTCACATACAGACGCTACCGCCATAGTGCTACATTATATTACGTCCGTTGTTTTAGTAGGTCCAGGTTTAATATTATAATTTTTGTCGCAGATCGTGACAAAGTTGTTTTCAATGAACGAAAGATGTTTCCATTACAAGTCGTCATTGGTTGGCCATTGCACTAACCATAGCTAAGTTTAATGTGTCGAGCAGCGTTCATTACCTTGGATAATACTCATTAATAGTTTACGATCAATGAAATAGTGACTGAGCTTATGTAAATTATTAAATTTCATGTAACAAGTCTTGTTTCATGTGTACTTCTTTACTTCTAAGTTTTTATTTGCTAACTGGCGGCAAACATGTTCTTTTTTTAAAGTAAGTACCTCCAATTGTATGAATGTAAAACCTTAAGGATACATCTTCTATGCAAAATGTTTTTATTACTATTTGTCTCCCATGACATGCCATTTGATGCATTTTTAAGCAACTTCAAAAAAAGTTAGTTATTTCAACGCTTTTATTTGGATGAAATCATGAGATTTTGTGTGAAATTTTACATTCCTATGGATATAACCAATCTGTGGGGTTAGCGAATTTTGAAATTACAACTAAACAGAATTAAAGTTATCTTGAACAATTTATTGTAAATATGTACTGACTGAAACTGAGAGAGATAAGATAACAGGAAATGCTCTTACTGTTTTAGTACGCAAACAAGCGTGGCAACTTCAAACATTATAATAAGATTGGTTGAAAAGAAACAATATAATGACATTTACCAATCAGCATAAATATTCGTTCACGTCACAAACAGCCAATCACAATTGAATAGCATAATTATTAAGGCTTATACGAGCCCCATGTCAAATAACTGCCTTATAATTATAATAACGGGATTTCCCTCTACTTGTCTCTTATAGTGTGTAAAGTTGTGAAAAATTTGCTAACTCCTAATCAGTCTTATAGCATCGAGCATTACGGTCAGATTGTGTATGTGAACAATGTGATATAATTAAAAAATGCATGTATATAGAACATTTCGATGATTTTATTGTGTCGTGGTTTTTCTCTTTTGCAAAGTACCTTATTGAATAACAGGTTTATTTTGTGTAAGTACTTCAATTACTGGAAGTTAATAGTGATTGAATTTAATAAATTCGCAAATTTAAACATTCAGCTAAATTTTTTATTCATTGTGCAACCTTACAACACAACACATATTTTATTAAACGTTTAAAACATGATTGTTCCATTGAATCGGCTTCAGTGCTGAGGGACAGGTGTAATGTCGGTATGCTACTATTGACTGAAAAAACTTTTCTTTCATTTGAAGTTGAATTTAGTTCTTTAGAGTCAAAACAGTCGTTGGCATAAATTATCTTCGATTCTGAATCAACAGTTATAGCGTCAAGATCTCCGCATCTTTGCTCTACTTTGTCTTCAAGCGTCTTATCGTTAAAAAATACTGTTGATATTAATCGTCTGCACTTTTGTACGCTATTAAAGGCCTTCGGTTCCTTTAAACTTGAATTTGGATGCATACATTTAACATCTACATTGTATCTATTGCTTTCATTTTGACGATTAACTAAAACCGTTCTACTCGTATCATTTAATAGAGCTCTTGTTTTTGCGCTGCTGTGCACAGACTCAGTTACAGGGTTTTCTCCTGATATATCTGTTGTATTCGATTTACTGTCTGTGCTTTCTTTATCAGTCATTATCCAACTATTATTTGGTTTACGTGTAAGAGTAATATCCTCATCGCTCGATACATCTGTCACATCAGGGGTCTGTATATTGGGTTCATGTATTTCTGTTACGGTTGGTAACATATAGTTTAAAGGAAGTCGTGGTACTTTAATAGGATGAATGGAGGTTGCCACTCTATGAGAGTTTCTTTCCTGTTTTTTGGTTTCTTCGTTAACGTCTAAAGATGTCGAACTATCACTTGTAGTAGGTGAATCTTTGTTAGCCGAATTAATTAAGCTTTCATTTGTTTCATATAATATACAGTTGCTGTTTGTATAGGAATAAATAATTACGGGCCCTTCTTCAGCATAAATACTTGAAGGCTTATCGTATACGGTCGTATGATTGTTAAAATAATTTTGTTCCCTTTTGCTTGGTGCTACATCTTCGAATGAATTTTCTAAATTGTCTAAGTAATCATTGATGGTAGCATAACAATATTTTCTTTCTTGTATCCAGTTTTCTGATATGTCATAGAATATTTCATTTGAAGAATTCATAATATTATGCTTGGTATTATATTTTTCATGTTCAACATTTTGTTTTCTTATTTGGCATCTAAGTTTATTATCAACATTTCTTTGATGACCGCTGCTATTGGGAAAACTCTGCCGTGCTTCGTCTATAAAACACCAAGCTGCATTTAAAGCGCACTCATGTTCATCTGAATCTGATTGTTCATTGTTGGAAGAATTTATTTTTATAACTTCAATCCCATTGTCATTTTCCGCGTTATGATCTTGATTGATCGGATTTGAATCGACTACGTTTCGATTTATTTCTGAAAGAAATACTTAATAAGAGCAAAAAAAGCGTGTTAAATACCTGACTGCGGCGCGAACAACTAACGCTAGGTAGGTAGGTAGATACGTCGTGCAAGAAAGTCAAGAAACTGCCGGCTGATGGGAAATTTTGCCTAAGAGGTTACAAGGGTGATGAACTTTCTAGGCATAACCCGCGTAGGTAGAACAAGGTATAGGTATCTACCTATACCTACCTTAATATAGGTAGATACACTAATCAGCACTTGGCCAGCGCAGTGGACTGTGGTCTTTGTTATATTCGAGAGTAGATCCGAGCTACCAAGAGTGATGGGTTGATGAGGATAATTTTAAATCTATTGTAGGTGGTATCTAGGTACAATAATTTTGTAAACATCAACCATTTTCAACTTACGAGTTCGATCATTGGAGGGCATGTTAGTTTCTGCCGTATAACGAAACATTAAAGATCCTAATCGTTTTTGTACTTAAACTAGCACCTAAAAATCGTCTGACAAGAATGATTTGACATACCTAGATATACATACACGTAATATGACATAATAGATACCCTATATGACCTAGGGACTCTTTAGAAAATACTTATCGAAGTGAAAAACGGTTATTTATATTGTTTTAAATCTAACCTCCTAAAAATTATATTTCTATATTGGAGTTTCTACGTTCCTTTAGGTACTTTCAACAATCTAACATAGATGTAGGTAGGTACTCGTAAGTATCCAATAATATCCATACCTAGGTACATTGTTACCTACTCGGCTCCAATAAATACAACCGGGAACAATATAATTTTAACACAACACTTTAAATGAAAATTATTGTCACTTAAAATATGCGGGGGTGTAGTGAGAAAAAGTCGGGAAGGCAATTTAGTTGTCGCTAAAAGCTATGGGAGTTGCGTTGGAAGCGGCGGGTAGTGCAGTGTTGGCGAAACAAAGTGTAAATGGATTGATTGTGCCAATTCGCACTCACAAAGGGAGACGAAATTGCATTAAAAGCTCCGTGGCGCGGGCCATTTGGCAAAGCACTTACTCCATTAGGCGGCCAAATAACGTTATCTCTAGTGTGGCGCGTTTAAGAAATATTCAGACAAAGGCGGACGCTCACCTGTGACTTTGTATAACGTCCCATGGGTACAGTCCACGCGGGATCTGGATTCCCTGGATCTTTCATGTTCCTACGTATTGGTTACATTTTCTATAGGGGCAAATTGCTGATTGCCCTGCTCCCCCCGTTCAAGACCTGGAATCATTGAACCCACCCCCCAGGCCTTGACCCAAGACCTCTTCTAAAAATGGTGTTCAATTGCCTAGCATCTAGGTACTTTCAATAAACTGATATTGATGGTCCTGATGTCTATCAATATCAGTCTGATATTGATTGATATGTACCAACTTACCCCAGAATCTGTTATCAATTCTGTATAGTGCTGGTTTTAAGAGCTGTTTAAAATTAACACAGTGTGAACACTCCGCGAATTAGAGCGGCTCGCGACAAAGGTTAATGAATCGCATTTGGCGCCCGAATGTTGCTCGACGTTAATTCGATAATTGCCTACAGCGCCCTCTGTTGCCTCTCTCGAGATAATTTCTAGCGAACACGCATTATTGATTTGACTACCTGCTAAATACAGGCTTTCAATTAGAACACGTTTTGGTATCAAAATGTCTATAATGGACTTCAATAATTTATAATATCTTAATAATAATTTTGAATTTATGTACTTAAAGCCAGAATTATGTAGGTACTTACCTGTATGGACATTTTGAATAAATATACCTACCATTTTCTATTTGTACTCTTTTCTAGTTCTCATCCTACTGAAAAGGTATCTCCAGTTTAGAGTGATCATATTACCTTACATTAAAGCAAACGAGGGGTAACTGTCATAATGTAGCTGGATATCATTGGGAGTGATACCAGATTATGTGAGATTTTTACCGCACTAAACTCTCGGTCAGGTGTCTCACTGGAATGCACCGGTGTCATCTCAACTCAGTGCCCCGTATGGGATTACCCCCAGCCACGTTGATCATCCCCTGTGTAACTTTCCTGGTAATAAACAACGCTGCGACGGTGTGCGACCATGCACACTAGGTAGATTGGTATTGGTACTTCGTCGCCCTCAACTCTGGAAGTACTCTCTCAGTCGCCTCTTTCTACAGGCAAGGTATTCCGTAGCTCATATTCTGGTCTTTGGTCATTTAATTATATAACTGTACCTACGTGATATTTATTTACCATAAATATATCGTAAGTACCTATACACTTCCATAACTATCCATTAGTATTGAAATGTAGTCAAAACCGCGGCCGCGGCTAAAGTTGCATTTTAGGCACCCTATCGTAACATAATATACGAGCGCAACATTAATGCAAAGGTAATTTGCAATTAGCGTCGCACGATACTATGTCATTAACTTTTTTCGCTTTCTTCCTGAATATTTATAAAGTAATTTCACTAAAAGCAAGCAATTATACGTCAGAGTGTTTTACAGAGAGTGGCGTCGTACGTGTTATTTTAATAATGTTAACAAACATTTTACTTTTATTTATAGGTTACTTTTTACTTAGGTACGAACTATTAGGAAAATAGGAATATAAAGAATAGGACACGATTAAGTACCTAAACTACTAAACTTAGCTATGCACGAAAACTATGCTAGTTCAACTTATGGTTTACCGATAGGTAGTAAGTATATCTAATATAGTAGGTACCTATAGGTGCCTGCGAACCTAATCCTCCTTTGGTACTAATTTTTGTTACGATTGAGATATTCTCCTTCTAAGATAGTTGTAACTTATAACTCCCCTTTTTTAATAAAACAAAACGTGTTTTAACATTCACAAAAACATATTTCAAACTCTTAATATACCTACCTAAAAGAGGAATATTCGAAACGTCGATCTGTTAACATCACTTTCATTGAGCAATGTGTTTATAAAACCTATACTAGTAGATGTATGTTAATAATATAAAGCTGAGGAGTTTGTTTGTTTGATTGCTTGTTTGAACGCGCTAATCTCAGGAACTACTGGACCGATTTGAAACATTCTTTTAGTGTAAGATAGTCCATTTATCGAGGACAGCTATTAAGCGTTACGTTGCAATTCTTAACGGTGAAACCATGGGCGCCGCTAGTCTTTTATAAAGAGCTCTACATTACTAGACCTGTCTAAGCTTTTATAAAAGAAAATCTGCGATTGGTCACAGCGTTTTTTCGTTACTTAATGCCATATGACGGCGGCGTGAAGTCAGTGTAGCTTTAAGTGGCTTGTAAGGAAGAGGCCAAGCGGCGTCCGCCTCTCTAATTACGCCGGAGAGATCGCCCGATAGCGCATGCTTTTATCTTCTACACTTCCATTAAGCAAATATACAGCTTGAACCTTATAATCATACACCCTAGTATTTTCCAACTCTAAAACCAATTAAAAATGTTTTGATAGACAAAAATAAATTCTAATTACACCGTGCATTGAACGCCACCATTTCTTGATGTCTTACTTGGCTAATGGATGGTTTGGTGCTGCGGAGCGCCAAATATTTTTGTTTCTAACGCGCTTGTTCCATCAAGTTTTAGTATAATTTATTCACAACAAAGCAATTATTATGTTTTCAATTTAAAAAGCGGAAATGGAACTCGAGAATTGTCTCAAGATACAATAAATACAAATAGATAGAAAGCAAATTAGATAGGTAGGTAGACATATAATTATATAGTAAAGAAGCAATTGAATTGATTTAAAAACATATGAATCACATTACAGATTTGACTGCATGGTTTTAAATATCCCATATTATTATAACCATACCTTGCGTGCCATACAAAATATTAAGCACTATTAAATTTTATTCTAAGTACTTTTTAGTTCTAAGTACTTACAGTAAAACCAAATGAATTTTCTTTTCCCTTTTCTTATTTCCGTGAAAGCACTATGTCATTTCCAGGCGCGGAGGCATGATTTAGTTCAGGGAGGGGGCATATTCTTAGCTGATTTCTCCATTTCTTCAGAAGAGGTACTCCTTTATAATGATATTACTTATTATAATGATGAAGCGTTAACATTTACGTATACAATATATATTTAGATTGAAGGGACGTCGCAAGTTGCTTGCGTGAGTAGGTACCTACGTGTTTTTATGATGTTGTAAGAAAAAGTTACAGTTTTTGGTTTATTTCGTCGCGATCAGTATCGATGTGCGTGTTCGAGGCAGCGTAAACAACCAAACATTACGGCAGTATTGCTTTCCTGCTTACGAACAGTTACTCTCAACATTTTATTAATTTATAGGTATATAACTGCTAACGAAGATTTATATATTTATTATTACAATCTAAAGTAGTATTTTGTCAGTATGTCGTATACTTTCGTAGGTGGTAGAGCTTATAAAGTCCGCTCGGGGAGGTACTGATCTCTTAACCCGCTGTTACCTTAGCAAGTTTTATGGCAAGTTCTCGTATTTCGATTGGGGAGGGTAGATGTCGGACACACCATATTTCAGGCGACCATCTCCGCGTCCTCATGACTAGTAACGCGTCCATATTAACGCAACCGCGTAACTAGTCATATCTATAAAAAAAGAATACCTACGCTAAGAACCCAGTGTCGTGAACACCATGGACACACAAAGACACACACCCAGCGCAAGCACCGAAATCTAAACTGAACCCAGAACCCTTCGAATGACAGACAGGCGTGTTAACTACACCACACGGGTCAATAAATAATCAATAGGTTTGAAGTAGAATAATTTGACCAAATGTTGTCTAAAGCAGCTTACTAATACACCGCACCGTAAATGGAAGGCATGATTTGACACTTTTCAACAAATGTTTTAGGAAACAGCGGCGTTCTGTTATCCAACAGCCGAGAGGCTACACGCGATTCTGACACTCATAAACTAATTGTCACGTTTTCACACAGAATTACTACTTAATTCGACACTTTCTATAATAATACAAGTGTTTTAACACATATTTTTTTCACTTCGTAGTGAAAGGAAATCGAACGGTTTCTACAGATCTACAATAGGTACGTGCCTATTGATAGTTATTAGGTCGGTACTCGTACCTACTTACGTATACACTATCTTATGAAAACATACTTGTTGCAGTCTATGTGATATTGTGCAATCAAGTTATTTTAGTTTCGCTCAGTTATCCTTCCCTTCCTTATAGCTTTCTATTATATATTTTTGCTAAGTCTGCAAAATTTTATGAAATCCTCGATAGCTGATAAATATCGTGAGAAAAATTTTTACGCACGCCGCGAACTAAAGCGTGTCAATTTGCGTGTTATTTCTGAATGAGTCCCTGTAATTAAGCCTAAGAGAATCTCTAACAGCTTTTTTCAGTGTTATCGGGCGGATGAGTGTCAATTATTTCATCACTTAGATCTGTCGGGCGCCGGCGCGCGGAGATCTTATCATATTTACACGTCAGCATTAAAAAATAACACTATGCGGGTTGCTTTTTTGTTTATTTTCTAGTTTGGTTTTTACCTTTATTGATGTATTATAGCGAACAATCTTCCTATTTAGTCCAAATACTTTCAATCATTCAATCATTCACACAAAAGCTTTAGGTATCATTTAGGTAAATTATTTTAGGCTATTATTAGTTTTCACATTAAAAAGCATAGGTATTACGTTCTATAAATAGGTGTTATTTATAATAATTAAAGTAAATTCAGAACTAATATCCATCGATAATATTGTTTTATAAACGTTATAAAATACTTATGGTTTACTACAAGTTAGCAGCTCCCACATGGTTTGATTTAATAAAACCGCAACTGATATGGCGTTCTACAAAGTTGGCATGAAAATAACTTTTTAGCCCAAGAGCTTATTTCTTTAGAGAGTGCAGTGTGCATTAACGTCTATGTAATCACGAAGACTGCTCTATAATCATGCCGCCGATGACCGCCAATTGGTTTATGGTTTGAGTGGTCAAGATCCTAAGCAACAGTATCCATATTTTTTTGTTGTCAAATGTAAAGTGATTTAAAAACAAATAAATATTTATTTCGAAACAACCATCACACCAAGCAGTGCCTGTAATATTGTGAATAGACAACTACTTGATAAATGTACTTTTGTGGAAGGACCTACTACATAAACATGATTGCTTCACTATTACGTAATTTACATTGACTCGTAGCAACCTCGTAGACAGTCTACGCAGAGCCACGATAAATTCGCGATTCTACGATTCTGTAGATCCCGTCCCGTTATTAATACAAATAAATACATGACATGTTTGTATCTTCTCATATTTTACACATAATAAAATGCTTAATCAAATTTGTTCGCACAAAAAAATCCTTTAGGCGTTGCGCTGTCTGCATTAATATCAATCAAACAAATCATATCGCAGCGTTATTCGACGTAAACTATTGTTGTAAAACAAAACGCTCGTGAAACTAATTGAAATGCTACATTACGTCAGCCGAATAGGGGCACTGTTCCAGGCTTTACAAATATAAAACAATCATTTGGACAGTTCAAAGCACCGCGCGATGAACGCAACGTGTAGGTGCGTGGTCTGATTTGGAAGCGGTCTTTCAACGGTTAAGTTTTAATATCAAAATTTAAAGTTGAAATAAAGTAGTTACTTTACTATAATAATTTATCTCTACGTCATATACAAAAGCGTAACAAAATTTTTACAATTGACGTGAAGATAAATTGATACCGTTTAATTAGAATAGTAAACAGAAAACACTAACATAATTCAACATTATTGAAACAGTTTAATTACTTTACCTGCCTTTTGATTAGTGTCAAAATGTAATCATAAGCATTATATGTATTGTATTGTATAATAGTAAAATACAATCCAAGATACCTAAAATATTTACGGCTGTTGTGCACAAATTAAAGGCATAATTGCGAAAGACCACTTAAAATAAAATACGTATGGAGGTAATAAATAAAAGCGTTTTCAACAAAACATGTTTAAATACTTATATAATATGGGATTTATATAAGCCCCTGATATAACTAGGTAATCAAGAAATATATTACATAGAAATAATTATTTTAATATTTAGGAAGCAATCGCCCGAGCCTTGCGCCGCGGACAGGCTCGCGCCTCGTCATCCCGCGGCGCCTTTCAATTCACATCTCGAACGTTTGGGTACTCCCCCACAATGGTTCGACCACAAAGAGAGAATGCGTTTGCCGCCTCGTTATGTAAAATCGGCCAAACAATGCAAGCGGTATCGCTTTCGTCAAGTTTCGTGAAGAACTCAATCGAATCAAATTAACAAAGGCTCTCCAAAACAAGATTGACAACCAATTTTGTTAGGCTTCTTCTAAGACTTTATTGAAATCCAGCGTGTACCCAGAATATTTTTGTAAATAAAGGATGATAAAGAAGTCAAAGAAAAAAATAATTAATTACCTAGGCATGTTATTTATCTAGATCTAAAGACGGTGGGTGCCTTTGAAAAAAAACTTTACAAGAAATTAGGTATTGTGTTGTGTCAATCTTTTAAACAGACCCAGACACGTTAGTATAACACTTTAGTACACAAGTACCTATCTCCTTATTTATCTGTTTTGTTGTTTAAAGACTTATGAGAAGAGATGAGAAATGTACTTTGTTTGAAAAAAATAATGTACCTATTTTGTTTTCTCTTGATGTAAGGAATGATATTGAGGGCACGGGGCACAGGTTCACTCTGTGATACTTTGAGGATAAGGCATTTCCGGTATATGTATGAGTACCTAGGTATGTATTGACTTGTATGTCGCAAACTACGGAACGAAGCCGCCATGTTGTGGAAACAAAGGCGGTACGCCAATCAACGCCAAGCTGTCTGAGTGGTCGAGCGTGGTTCTTTGTTTGAAATTTGAATGATTTATTACTTTTCAGTTTGAAGCATGTTTTAGGTATGGTCTGTATGGTGGCAAATGTTTGATTTTACTTTTTATCTATGTATTCTATATTCAACAAGAACTAGTTAAGTTGTTATTGTTATAGGACTTTTAATATACTTAATTTTATTATAGTATACTGGTTATAACTATAACCATGTTATAGTTAAATAAATAAAAAAAACTTTTTGAAAACAAAGCTTATAGGTATTTAAATTGATGATTAAAAATTTAATGAAATGATGTGTTAAAATTTAAAAACAATTTAAGCGAAAGTTTGTAGATAATGTTTCTAAAATAAGTTGCTCGGAATGTTTTTAAAATAAGTTAATATTATAATAATCAATAATTCTGCCACGCAGGGTATAGATAGAACCCAGGACTCTTCGAATGGCGGAACGCCATGGTAACCACTACACCACATGGGTAGTCTTCATTTCCAGTTTTTCCTTCAAGGAAAATGTCATTCGAAGAAAGTGATTATACCAGGAAAGTTATAAGTTATACAAGGAAAGTGTTCAAACTAACATAGGTACCTATCTAGGTATATGCATAAGATAATATTAAAACCTCAGCCACATAAAATTTCCAAGGTTAATTTACGCTGACTCTGTGAAGGCGTTTGATACAGAATTGGTTGTTCGTATATTTAGGTAAATTGTTGTAAATAACGCTTTGTTTCTTGCCAAGAAAATGCTCAAAGGCACAAAGGGCATTGACAAGTGATAAGGATACTTATTTATGGAAACGAGATCTTTTCT
>DWQK01003175.1:0-11928 GCA_018231225.1 Noctuana stator | reverse complement strand
TATGTACGTGTTACTTGAATAAGATTTTGATTAACCTTTCTGAAACTGATGGTGAGTTTCAGACACTCTAATTAATGTGACAGAGCTGTTTAATTAACATATATTTATGCTAGATGAATAAGATTTTAGAATCTAGCGGTTATAGTTGTGACAAAGGGTGTATTACGGCCTCTCTCTCTCTCGATGCCGTATATCACACTAGAAATTTGAAATAGTTATTATTTAAGTGTCACACCAATAAACGTTAACTAGTTAGATTCCGTCTTATTCCGTCTTACCGATTTGCGAATTAATTTTAGTGTGTTTTACTAGTCAAGCATAATATCGCACCCATATTGAGGGTATTGTAAAAAAATTGTAATACTTAGGTACGCCATTTTCTGGCAACGGACATCTTGTATTTAGATTTTCATCACAACTAAAAGGTGTGTACCAAATTACAGGTCAATTGGTCAACGAAGGGGCTTGCAAAATTCATTTATTAGATTTGATTACCGCTGACCGTGTTCTTGTCTGGTCACAAAGATTTTGTTCATTCTCTCTAGTACTGACTAGTAGGTACGTACAAATAGTTCTAAGTCCTTAAATATCTACTATTTCGTAGAACTCCTTAGCTCAATATAATCATGGTTTACAGTTTATTGTTTACACTTTACTATCATCGGTGTCTTTTTGCAATATGCGTCTCAGGAACTGCAGTTACCACTTCATACAACGTGGAATATATATACGAGAATAGATCCGTTTCATTTCCTTTAAAAGCACTTACTGCAATTCAGTTGGAGATTTACGGGTTTAAAAATACTTTTGCAACCGTGTCGGCTTAAGCACGTGTTTGTGAATCTCTTTTATTAGCGCATTCGTGAATGCTGCCTGATATTCTGCTTTACCTATCGCGTTACGTTAAACATAGCGAAATTGTTTAGGAACATATTATTATGTCAGCGTACTATTGGGTAAACTGTTCATAATATTTCGATAAATGTATACAAACTGTCGAAATATTATGAACCAACAATATTTTTCGAAATCTAATCTAACAATATCAAATTTTGGGGTTAGATTAGTTTAGTTATATACGTAACGTTAGTTTCAGATACTTTCGTTCAAACAATATCTAACGCTTTTTTTAGTTTTTCAACAGTTTACAGTCTCGCGGCATTGGTTAGGGACTGAATATTTTCACAATCTAACTTTTTCGTCATTTTTGAATGGCTGCTGTTAATACTACTCTTATTTCCTACTACTAGTACCTAATCTTCAATGGGAAGTTATTGAACTACTTTAAACACATTGGGTTTCTTTTAAAGGTAAGACACAGTAATTGTATTAAATTGAATATGATTTAATAAGTATTTGAAAAAGATATGGAAAAGGATTATGTTTATGTTTTTCGTTCGTAGTTGTATGTTCCAGTTTGTGTATTCTATTAAAAAAACGAGATAGAGCTCGAGTTCGTTGACTGACGGAACTGGTTTGCAATTTTTCCAAAACGAAAAATATGTTCCTAGTTCATAAATAAATCTGCGCCATGAGAAGTGACTGCAACGAATGTACCCGACACTCACGACAAATTATCGAGTCGAATTATCGAGAGCTACAATTAAAAACTTTAGCTTTTAAAGTTTTTAATTGAGTAGATTCTATTAATATCAGTGATATAATTTTCTGCTTTATTGTGTTTGTTTAATTTATAACATTTGTTAGCATTTATTTCTATTTAACATTTAACTAAAGAACGGTTTAATTTAATAAACAATAACGATCATGGTCTAAAACATGGTCTCATAAGATTAATGTAAAGATTATTCATTGTAAGTAGTTGTTGCTGTTGTAGTAGCTTATTTGACTATTTACGAAAATTCTCTATTTCGAGGAAGTGATTTCACGCTTTTCAACTAGCGAAAAATAAATGGCTATCAAACCAGGTAAATGTATGACGCGTTAAAAAGTAACAATATCTTCTATAGAAACAATTTATTAGAGACAAGTTCCTGTTAAAATTCTACGTATGACCACCCCCGGCACCGGTGCGACTCTACGCTACGCAATTAACGTTTGCGTTACACATTATTCACTCTGTAAGGCCATTCGTATGCAAGGCTACACAAATCTTCAATACAAAATGTTGGATACTTTTGTCGTGCATATCTAAGCGCATGGTTCGTACACACGGTATTGAGTCGCAAATTAATGACACATATAAATTATATAAATGTAGGTATAATAAGTCGTTATATGTATTTGTGTCCTACGTTGTCGCCTTAATCAGTCTGCGCGTGAAGTATTTGGTCGGATTATATCGTATAGGGTTGCGCTGCTCACGTCATTTCGCTCACCTAAGACAGCGGGTTATTTAGGTATTACTTAATTATGCCTTGGAGTAACTGCTTAAACTAAGAGTTTATTTAAATGTGACTAAGTAAACCTTGACCCTTAATTGTTATGGTGAAACTATCAATCATTCACTGGTTACCGGCGGCAAGGCGAGTCGGATCTCATACATTATTTACGATATCGATAGCCTGTTTTCAATTAATGGTAGAGATTACGCCCTACGAAATTAATTAAGTACGTCTCACGTATTTACTTACTAGTGGGAAATTTTCATAATTACCGATTTATCAGTAAGTAGGCCACCCAGAACGTATTCGTAATTGCTACGGACGTTAATTGGTTTATTATTTTTCTTTTCTTTTCCTTTCGCGAAATCAATGCTTATTACTAAATAGGTAGCTAAGATCTCTTATAATTTTATTAGTCCACTATGTGAACCTTATACTTAAGTTTTAAGATTACTTGCAACAGATTTCACGTCTTCTACTTTATTGCATGTAATAAAAAATATATAAATTTTTAAAAGTAATCAAATTAATATAAGGAGTCGTAACTATAAACACATGCATGATATGGATATACCTATGCATTGTTTTTTTTAAACTAACCTAAAGATACATAATTATTAAAACAACTTAGTAAAGATAGCAAGGGTACCTAAAATGAAACATCATTCGGTATACAGCAATCGTGTTTATTAGTTAAGTCGTGTATGAAATATAAAACATTTTAGAAAGCTTGCTTGGCGCATTGCCAGAAGGGGGAAGTCGGTCGAGAAACTACAAAGGGAAACGCGGGGGTTCCAAATCAAGCTTCTAAGGTAGCAATGCGCCAAACAATGGGACACAAGCGCACCATATTGATTCTCATGTCAAACAAAATATAATACGGTAAGTAGTTACCTGCATACAACATATCTACCTATATCCAATGTTTTTCGGGAGATTACAGATCTAGATCACATCGAGCTGGGTTATTAATATTGCAGAAGGTGTATCCACACAGATATGCTAAATGATAGCGGAACCGCTGAACGATTTTTCAAGTTGTCCGTTGTACGGCGTGTATTGAAATTGCCTGTTCAAAATCAAGTTTTATCTATGGAACTACTGTCTCCGTCGCGCGCTAATCTGCCGATCTCCTCCGATACCTTTCGGTTTCGCTACCACAGTTCCGCGGAGGAGATGTGCTGTTACCATTTCATTATCGAGGACGATCATTATGAATGTATGTTTTTTTTTATACATTAATGTGATTTATAAATTAATAATATAATATGTAAGTATTAGATGGATATTTGACATGAGATCAATATTTTTAGTTGTTTTTCTTACGTGACGCAACAGTTTTTAAAATTTGTTTATTGATAATAATTTGAGAAATATATTCCAATTTTATGTGAGAGAATTACCGCACCTTGATATACATTTTAAACGGTACATTGGTGTCAATCATAATAAATTAAGACACTTAAAAAGTTTTTAACTTCTTTGGTTTTTATACAAATCTTTTTATTTAATGTCATTAGAAGATATTGTTCAGTATTTAACGATTTCTGTGTGACGGTGCACTTGCATCAGAAGACATACTTACAATAAAATATTATTTAAAACGAATCACAAAATAACAGCCAGATATCAGACAAGATAGTTATGCTAGATAATAAAGGTTCCAAAATTTTTCAGTCATAAATTCTAACAAATTCTCATAATTTTCACAATATAATTAAATATAATTTTGTTACAAGATTCACAAGAGCGAGTTGTATTTAAGGGGCGCTTATCTCGTTCCATTCAGAGTTTTCAAAAACTTTTGTTGGTTTGATGGTTACGAAAAGGTCATTAGATGTTGCTTTATTTAACGATAAAATAAATGGTTTTTATTACATGTTTTTGATATTAAAATTTTTTTACAAAGGTCAATAAACGATTTACTCGTACGCACTCATAAAGCGACGACGAATGTTAGGTTTCATATTTATATCGTTTTATTATTACAGTGTTTAAAATTTAAATAAACTTTTAAATTATCAATTTTTCTTTTATTGTCCCTTATGTGCTGTTTTAATATCATCGCATAAGTTCTTATTTAGTTTCCATTGGGCTATTCACTGGGTTAGTAGCTAGTTAGGCTATCATGATGAAATTTCTATCCCTCTCTCCAAGTTTAATTACCTATATACAGTTATGTACTAGATAATTAACTCGGAGATGTGTTTGAGGCTTTGTGAATAATTAACCACAAAGTCCAATGTATTTAATGTGTAAACAATCCACAAATGTCGAATACTGAAATAAATCATTTACGAGTAGGTACGAGTTCTGTTGAGCGTTTGTGTGGCTATTGGCTCTTCTTGTAATCACAACGATTTCAAAGATTCTCACGACACCAACTTTTGTACTGATTATTAATAGATATCAAAAATTTTGGAGTGAATTCTTGGAAGAATCCAATGTTCAGTTTTTTTTGTATTTTTCTATTCTCAAATACAAAATATTGCTTTCGTAAGTAAGTAGGTACGCCTACAAATAATTAGTACAAAAATGTTTTCGTGAGATGTTATGTTTTTAACATTCATTATTCATAATATATAATAATATTTTAAATATTACCATTTTATACCTAAACCATTATAATAAGGTGGTCGTAAAAGGGAGATACGAGATGGCCAAACTCCAAATCAACAGAATCAAATTGCGTAAGGATTTATCAATTAACAAGACAAAAACAACAAACACAGAAACTTGTTTGTCGTGGATTATTATTGTTACGTTTGGCAAAACCCGAATCATGTTGTACAATTTTATTTAATCATTTAATAATTTAATTTAAATAATTTAATATAATATGCTTTTGGCCTCTGTTTTATTAAAAAAAATATAATATCATTAATTTTTTTATTAGGTACATAAATGTCCGCTTTAGTTGCCTTTCATTTTTATATTAAAATACAAATTATAATGTCGCATTTTTACCATTATACATGATTAAAGTCCGACCAATTTTATTTATATTTTATAACAGTTATAATTTATTCTCTATCTACACACTCATAGATTCTCATTATTATAGTCGTTATTAAAATATACGAATAAAAATAGTTTTGTAGTTTCTACCACATTATTTTCACAATTAAGCCTTTTCATTGATTTAGCCATTCAGTATTTTAATTTAGGTACTTCAATTTAACATACTTAGCCCCATTGCTTAAACGGCCTTTTTGTTTAAAAGGTATTTCTGTACAGGAATTAAAGATAAATCAGTGGTTTAGGAAATTAAAAAAGGCTTCAACGAAGCTATCATACCAGAAAAGGAAGGATAGAAAAATAGTTGATATGTGACCCCAAGAATAACGGAGTACAAGTGACACGAAGTTAAAGGTGCAAATTACATAGTGAACACCTATGACTACGACATTGAATACACATTTCATACTAATGATTACATTTGACTGATTAAATATGAAAGTATAACTGTCTCATTATAATGCCCTTTAACGTCAAGGGATGAGGCCAGCAAGTGACAATCTTTGCGCCTTGATCGGTGGCTTTGGCTGGCACACAATCGCAAATCGAGACTTATTACTGAAACTTAAGGCAAACTATCAGTATTCTAAAGCAAATTATCAATATACCATCGCTAGCTGCTTACGGAATCGCGGCAGGGCAAAGTTTGCTAAGCGTTTCGTTCTCGACAGATGCACACGTACCAAATCTACTTTGCTTTAGTTTATTATATCTTTAACGTTTTAAATAGCTGAGTACTTCGGGGAAATTAAACAGAGATGTTAGTATAAACGATTTGGCCTACCGAGGACGAAACATTTAGTCTTTATAATACGAGTTAAAACTTTATTATAAAGTATTATAGTTGACACTTAAAACATTAAAATGCTATACCTACTTGTGTTAAGCTGATAAAACTACGCGACATATATCTTAGTAAAACGTACTGTTTTAAATTATTGTAGAACCACGAACATTTTTAAGTTTGGTCTTAAATAATAATATTAGGCCCAAACAAAGTGTTATATTGAACCATTATTCACTAGCTAGCAAAGCAGAAATGGTCCTAAACATTCAATTCCATAAATTCACTGCGCAATCATTGAACGTACTAATTCCATTAAATGAAATGGACCATTCATGGCATTCTCTACAAAGGAGGTCAATTAATGAGACAGTTTCTAAATACTATCGCTGTTAAAACCTTCCCTAGGGCTCTGTCTAAAAGCCCTCCAGATCCTCTTAGAATAAATACAACAATTTTCTTAAAGTCGCAATTCTACTCATCAATATTCGGGGCAACATCAATGGAATACATTTATCTTGTTTTATAAATACATCAATTGGAATAAAACTGTCGGATTTTAACGCGCTTTTCATTTCAGCGTCGCTCATATCTGTCAAGAGCAGGATACATTCGTGTTGGAGCAACTTTTAACACGTTTCACATTAAAAATTTACATTTGACACATCACAGCCTTTTAAAAAGAGACTTATCTGCGTATTCCTGTTCCATATTAATGGTACAGGAATACGCAAATGCGTCTTTTATTCTGACTATCCAAAACCTTATGTGTGTCCGCGTACACGTTCTATTATGTTTACCGTAATATTGCGCTTGGCAGATGTGTGCAGCGTTGAATAATAATTCTGAAGGTTTACACGTATTCGGTATAGAAGGCATTGCTAGTGCAATTGCCATTGTCATTAGGGGAGTCAGGATGCTCTTCGGGCTCCACGCCGTTGGTGCGCATCTCATCACGGATCTGTGAAAGCCAATGTTCAATAAATCGGATGGTTTTGTTAATAATAACCTTCCTGCTACATTATTTATTTTATTTATCAAATATAATTCTAAGCATCTCTTTATGCATTTTACTTTAAAACTCAATGTTTATAATATTTACAGCAGTCAAAAAGACATTGGTTTCAAAACAAATTAATTATTAAATAATGTACAAAGTGAATATTGAAGACACAAAAATACTTATATTGAATGGATCTTTAGCATTACAAACTAAATTATTCGTTTTGCTCGGATGTAACAAAGTTCCCTTGACTGTAATAATTAAAATGTACGAGTATATGAAGATTGCGTCCAGCTTGCTAATTCAAGAAAATGCTTACCTTCTCAACCTGCCTCATGACACGCAGCATGTTCAAACCAGCCAAGTTCTTCAGCTCTTGCACGGTCCATTGTCCACTTCGCAGGAGTTCAGCAAAGAGTTCGGGATATCGAGACACGTCCTCCAGGCCACGAGGTACTCTATGAAGAGACTCCAAGCATTCATTAATGTTATCAATTTAACAATAAAACTGATTCACGAAGAAGGGTCATATGGTATATAAATTATACCTTTTCTGTTTTACTTCATGACTTTGTCCTCTAGAGTGTAGAACCAAGAACTAAGACAGAGAGATAAGAGGAATTACCCCTACACTCTTTTAGTACCTATGGAAACAAACATAGCAACTGGAAACATATGATTGGTGGTCGAAAAACAATACAAAGATCTATCTAGTTTGTGATTTATGACGTCACCTCGAAAGTTTATCTCCAGTCTAAGGGAGTTATAATATAATTATTTATTATTTTTGTTATAAAAAATTATTGTAAATCATTCCATAATAACTCCGATCTTGAGGAGATAAGCTCTTTTATTCGACTAAAGATTCCTAAAGCAATATTTCAGTAGTCGCTATGTTACGTTTTCCCTCTAAATTGTGGGTGACGAAAATTGATCTACGTTAAGAACTACACAGAAGTTTCAAACAAACACAGACCTGTTAACACCATCATAGTCGCCGCCAATGCCCACGTAATCCGCTCCAATCATCCTTTTGATGTAGTGGAAGTGCTCTGCGGACAAACAACTCTTATTAACGAAACTCCTCCTACGACTATGTTACCCAGCTCCCGTATAATAGGAAGTGTTGCGAGCTCAAGGGAGGAATGTATTAAATGGAAAGATTGCTTAGCAATTTCTTTTTCCGACTGAAAAGCCAAAATATGCATTTCGATACGTTGGTCGTGACTGTTCTGAATTAAGCAAAAGTATTTTTGGTAAGGATGGACGATGGTTTATATTATATATAAGGAATAGATAATTATAAAAGAACCGTATAAGTTAAAAACAAAAGATGCAAGATATGTGTAAGAACTAAATGGGTTACATTCTGAAAATAAGTAGCGCTTAAAAAGGATTGCGATATCATTAAATTGCTCCTTACTGAATGAAGGTACGTGTTACAGTATTGTTTAATTTAAGGATATTAGAGAAGAGAAAAAGAAATGTGAATATAACATTTTATAATCATGTACATGAAGAAAAGTATTTTATACTAATGTTTTACAGTATGTAGTTTAATGATACGAAGAGGTAAATAAAGACATCAATCGTGTGGAAAGTCCATTAGAGGATCTTACTATCTAGTGGCCTTGGTCTAAGTAAAACTATTTACGACAGTATGGGGTAAGGTTTCATTCTAAAGAGATTATCCCGAATAAGGCAATAATGCCAGAAGGGATCGCTGCCCTTACCCTTTAACATACCCTTGCTAATTTTCCTAGATTATTTGACAAAGCATAATAAATGGTTGTAAATGAAGTTTTTTATGAAAATATTTTCCCCTTCATACTTTCCTTCTTTTAGACATAGAGAACTGTTGATATATCTGCTGTTGCTGCCTCAGCTACTTCAAGACCTTCCGGTACCGTAACTTCGCGTATAATAAAAGCCTTACGATAGTCTAGAGTTTGTACTATAGCTAATCATGAGTCATTGTGTGTGTTATCAACCTATTACCACACTTTTGCCGGACACGGATCTAATCCTAGAGTATATTTAAAAATAGAAACTCACCTGCCACGTCGGATATAGTAGCATTTGGGGCGCACTTAACGAAGTCCGGGAAGAAGTTGACCATAATGATCCCTCCATTATCTTTCTGTGACAAAAATAATACCGCTTTCTATGCCCAATTCATGTGACACCTATGATTTTCATCCGACGTCTCTACAGGTATGCTTAAGTTGCTTAGAAATGGTTACTTTTTTTTTTTAATATAGCATACAGATTTAAGCGTCACTAGAGTTAAGGCCTGGAGGACAGTATTGTTTTATAATACATATTTGTAACATATTCTTACCAACAAATCTGTTCATATTTCAGAATTACTGCTGAAATCCGATGAAATACTTGCCAATGGACAACATTCCATTTCCAACATTCATTGCCAGTATCAATAGGTACCTACATTAATAAATAACTAACCAAGGTCTTGTATTGTACTTACTAGAGACTGAATGATGTCGTCGGGTACATTACGGTTGTGGTTGCAGAGGCTGTAAACCGAAGAATGGCTGAAGATTACCGGAGCCTTGGAGAGACGGATCGCAGCTCTAGTCGAGTTTTCTCCAACATGGGACAAGTCAATTATCATCCCCAGCCGATTCATCTCGCGCACCACTTTCTGTGAAAAAAATTACTTAGGTAAGTGTCACAAATTTTGATCGTTTCCTTTGTAATCGTTTTCCTTTCTTTTTTATCGCTTTTCTAATAAATAACAATTATTTAACGCCATGTTTTGACGTTTCCACGTCGGCATGAACTATAAAAAAGCGTGCAAAATAACATTGAAAGGACCGTAGTGATAGTAAACTATATTAAATCGACCGTATAGCGTTATGGTTTAGTATTATGCCCAGTATTATACCATTACAGTATAATGATTACACTATATTTTGTAAGAGCCATATCTACTTCGGAAAACAGTGAGTGGCATATAAAACAGTAAGTCTATCAAGTCGCTTGTCGCTGTCGGCACCTCACAAGTCATTATATGCTCGCGTTTGGCTGTTCGTCTAACGACACTTCATCAATTTAATATGGATCATCTTAAGTTTAGGTCCAGAGCCAGTCCCGTTGGCGCGCCGCCAACACCGTTAAGAGGGCAAAAGGCGTGACAAAGTTTATCTTAAATATTGCTGCACTTAACCATTAGGATGGGCGCCGCAAATAAAAGCTTTATGACATTTATTAGTTATTACAGTCATAGTTCGTCTCCCTGGGTTGTAAAGATTTTTTATAATCCTGGGTGTTACGTCCAAAGCAATTGCTACTTCAACAGTCCAAAATCCAGCAACGCATATAAAATACTGTTATAAACTGTACACATGTACATATCATTCGCGTAAAACGGCACTCAGCTTTAATGGTTTAGTTTAAAATGGCTTTCTTACCTCTCCGAACTCTGTCAATCCGTTAGCCACGGGTGGCTCGTTCGAGGAGTCGGCCCTATGAAAAAACAAAACAAATAAATCGAGCGAAAAAAGAAAGTATATCAGTAATTGGCACCGCTATTCAGCTTTGCCGGCTGTTCGCTTTGCTTTACAGGCAAATATATGCAATGCAAAATTTGGGCTAAGCCTGGCAAAATAGTTTCTCGCTAAAGATAATTCGCAAATGCCTGTTCGATAAATAGAAAGCTACCTGTAACTTAAGTAATTAAAATCTTCCAGAAAGATATATTAATGCGTTAAACGCTTTTGTTTCGCTTATCCGTTTTTTTGTCTTTTATATTTACACTAAGTATTGTTAATAGACTTTTATTTAAATGTATTTATTATTTATACAGTTTCGGAGATTAACTGTAAATCATACCTAATTCTAATAAGGTGCTTAAAAGTAAACGTACCTATACGGTACAGTATTTATAGGTACGTTCAACATTCAACAACATAAATTCAGTAACTCTTTTAACGATAGATAATATTTTCAGTTAAAATCTAATAGATTTAGAATATTTTACATTTTTATTAAATATAGTTACTGGCCTTATTTCTATAACAACTAGTGATCCGCCCTGATTCACACGGGTAAAATTAATATGTTTCGTTATTGTGTTACAAAGTTTAAATAAATCGTTCAACCAAATGACTATATATTATACTCATTAACGCCTCATCTAATTTCACTATGTAGTTTATGCATTTGTGCATCAACTCTCACGCTTTTAAAGAGAAATCCAAACCTAAGAAAGAAAACAATATCTTCTCTGTGGCGCAGCCTACCACTGACATTGACAGCTCGCTATATTATATCATTGTTTTTTCGTGTCAATTCTCGCCCTCGCTTAATCTATAAATTAATCTTTTAATTATCATAAAGAGTGTTAAAAGTGCATAAAGTATATGAAAACATAAAGTATATGAAAACAATTGTGTTGAAAAGTTTTGTGTGTTCATCGTTGACAAGTCGGCGACAATTCAACCTGTACGTATTTTTTTATTATTTTCTGAGTTTTGAATTTTGAAAACTCGATGAATTAACAATATCATAAGTGCTAAAGAGCATAAATAAAGTAATTCATATATTTACCTACTTATGTTTTATAACCTTTCAACAAAATGGGGGCGGCCACAGATTAGTAGGTACGACCGAACTCAATTACGAATACGAATCTGTTCAAACAACTAAAGTGCCTAAATCTGTTCTGCTGGAAGCCTGTGTACAGCAGTGCTGAAAAATTGTTTCATGACAAGACTAGTGCTTGTATGTAACTAGTAGTAATAAAAATAGTTACA
>DWQK01003174.1:0-11929 GCA_018231225.1 Noctuana stator | reverse complement strand
TTTTTATTTTGTAAGCTATATGTTCTTAAACTATCTGGTTACATATTTGATTATCTTGAATAGCGATTTTGTTATTAGTAAAGGAGAAATTACCCTTTTAATAGCAAAAATGTGTTACAATGTCCCGACCGTCACTTTGGAATGCCCCTTATATAACATGTACATGTTTTGTCATTAAACTGTATCCGAGATAGCAAAAAGCGCAGTGTTTCTTTAAATACAAGACACTCGTGAGATCTTAAAATGTTAACTCCGTTATCGACATAATATTATAAGTGTGGTGGCGAATTCACCGACCGCTGGTGAAGAAAATGTTGCATTTTTATTTTATGAAAGTCTTGATGACTATTGCAACAGTTTCATTCACTCAATTGCTCGCGTTGATTACTATAACACAAGTTTCGTAACCAGAGCAATGCTACTAGCAGATGGAAGCCTAATTGCTACTAAGCAAAGCTTGGAATTAATAATCGTGACATTCGTTACACAAAATATGATATCAATTGTAAGATTATAATAGAAGACATATTGAAACAGAGAGTTATAGGTTTATTACGAGCTGATTTGCTACCTGAACCATCAATTTAAAGTAAGATCGAAGTAATTAGTCGTTTTGTAGTGACTAATGACTAGCGACATTTAATACAACGGGATATACTAGTGACGACATAATGTCATCGTCGACTGTGATAACTGCATATCTAGTGAGTAAGAAGTATCTAGTGAGTAAGGTCGTTTTGTAAGTAAAGAGTCCTGCGAGTAGTGAGCGAATACCTTTAGGCAGATGCGCAGTGGAGAGCTCCCTGTGCA
Organism: Noctuana stator; assembly: GCA_018231225.1. Taxonomy (NCBI): domain Eukaryota; kingdom Metazoa; phylum Arthropoda; class Insecta; order Lepidoptera; family Hesperiidae; genus Noctuana; species Noctuana stator. Next base: position 11,119 of record DWQK01003174.1, on the reverse strand, counting down.
GGCGCTGCTCGAGGTCGTCGACGGCCGCCGCGGCCGCCGCGTCCAGCCGCTGCGGCGACAGCGAGCCGCCGCCGGAGCCCGAGCCCGAGGAGGCGCTGGAGCCCGACGACCACTCGGGGCCCGCCTCCCCGTCGCCGCCGCACCCCGCCGGCGACGCGTCCGCAGACAGCGGCGCGCCCAGGTGCCGCTTGCGGTACTCCGTTATAGAGAGCTGTATACACATTCAACAACCATTACATTATTTACATACATAGATTGCACTTTTTTCTTAAACTAAAATAAATAGACGGAATGGTAGTAAAATACAAACGAAGCTACTGTAATAAACCCCTTGTATCTACATGTGTACACTCATACAATCACAGCATGATAATTTCTCGTTTGCTCTCGCTCTTACTCTGACCTCGCTCGCTCGTTACGTTCACTCACACATTCAGACGCTACCGCCATTGGTGTGCTTCACTGCGTCCTACGACATTCAGTCCGTTCTTTTAGGTCCATGACTAAAAGCAAATTTCTTGAAAAACGCTTGTTTCATGTCTGTTTGGTCCCATGATGTAGTTCCTAATGCTGTCAGATATTGATTATTTTTCCTAAATGTAGCCACAGCTCATACTACTATTAAGATAAACCAAGAGTAATAGTACAGTAATCATTCTTTTCAAATACGTCAAATTTCAAATAACTTCCTAAATATTTATAACACAAACTAGAATAATGACCTCCACATAATTGTGTCGCGCGCGAGTGCACGTGCGTGGGCAGTACTTCAGTGGGCGGTATAAAAATTAGGATATTATCATATACATTTCCTTGATGAAACAAACACCACCACATTTTGACACCAAACAAGAAGGATATCAACTGACTTATTTAATGTAACACAGAATATATTAATACATAAAGAGAACTGCCACACGATTTTGCAAAGTTAACGTGGGAAAGTAATGCAGAATAATAAAAATAAATTATAGTTTAAAATAATTAAAAACGCACTGTTTATTAGCAATCCGAACTATAAAATACAAAATAATTTTTACATATGTAGTTATTAACAGAATAAGTAATTTTATTACAGTACAAAATGTACAATAAAGTTTATTTAGGTGAGAAACGTGTAATATGTAAATGTCGCACTCTCATGCAGCGAACTTTGCCCTTTCAGTGAATAAGCGCATTCTAATCCACGTTGTAGAAACATTAAGACGAGTTTGAGTATATTTGTACTGCATTCGGTGAATGCTACAAGGATAAATAATATTTTACTTGGATTACAACTGCAACCTATTTATGTACGCAAAACATAAGTCCGCAAAACTAACTGATAATAAAAAAAATTATGAATATTTTATACTTAATTATCTCCATAAAAATGTCTCTTGTGATCTTAAAAACTTATGTGTTTCAGCAATTAAAAAGAAATGTATGTTTTATGTCCTATTTACATAAAAAAATTTCAAATAAAATATTTTAAAACTATCCCATGAACTAACAAAGTAATAAAAAAATTATAGACAGCCACACACTGTAGGCAAAGCACACTATCTAATCTATACCCTTGTTCCAATTTAATTTAGGCAAAAACAAGTGCAGCGTAAATAATTATGTAAATATATACAAAATAGTGTTCAACTCAGCACAATAATTTAAAATAAATATTTTTATCACTTTAAAAGAAATTTGTACATTAACATATTATATGTCACTAAACACCTGCAAACTGAAAATTAATAATTTATTTGAGTCGTCATGAGACTAACAAAAATTTTAAGTTCTTTCTGAAGTAAAATGTTATAAAATCAAAATAAGTTGACTCACCTTCCTTCTGACAGGCTTGGGCTTTTCAGTAGGCGGAGGATTGAGTCGCGGGTCCGTGGCCCGCACGCAGTACGACTTGCTCGGCTTCGGGGACTCCGGAGCACTAGAGCTCTTGAGCACCCCCGACAACAACACACTGTTATTAGAGTCCATATTGTTCACACGAGTCAATATCTCCTGGACGCTCTTCAATTCGTCCACCGGAGCAGTTTTGTCCTTGTCAAACAAACTATTATCTAAACTTGTAGTCCTATCTATTGCACTCTTTATTATTGACATGTTGGGGATGTTTTCGTTGATGGGGCTGTCCAGCTTGAAGGAGCTGGACATGTTGCTGAATATCCCGGAGAAGAGGCCCGAGGAACTGAAGCGGGTGGAGAAGGGCAGCGTGGCCTCGGGCTCCGGTACCTTTTCTTCTGGAGGGTTCTTGTCTTCAACGTTAGGGACGGGGATGACGATGACGGAGTTCGTTTTCATAGGTTCCTCCGGCAACGGTATCGTCTCTGGTGATGGCAAAACTGGCAGAGGAATCGGCTCTTGCGGCAGCGGTATTGTCTCCGTCGCCGGAAGCGGTATCGTCTCTATCGGCGGCAGAGGAATGTTCTCTGGCGACACGATTACTTTCCTGTCATCGTGATTGGAACTGTTGGTATCATCGTGGACGTCGCCGTTCATTTCGGTCCTCTTCGTAGAGCTGTCCTCCGTCCGCAGTTGAATACTGATGCGATCGTCGACCATGCTTAGGTCAAAGTTCAGATTCACCTTCTTCCGTTTCTCCTTGGGCGGTTTTTTGTTTCTACTTTTTAGAATCAAAATGTTTTCCGTGTGAAACGAATGTATCTTCTTCTGTATGTCGTCCATCTCGTCGCGTTGTGGCGACGAGTTACCGCTCGTGTCGGCAGACTGGGAACTGTTTATCTTGTCGTTAGGGCTTTCAATCCCTTTTACTTCATTACTGTTCTCATTAGACTCTATTTTCGACTGAATGATTACAGTCGTATCTATTTCCATGGGAACAACTTTGTTGTAGCCAATCTCGTCGAGATCTACGTTATTGTTGTTTATTATGATATCGTCTGGCTTTGATAGATCTGGTGGAACCTCATCTTCAGGTGTGGGCACTCCAATGATCCTCCTAATATGTTCTGTGTCATGGGGTTTAATGTTAACATTGAGGACATCATTGTCCATATTGCACTGATCATCAGACCCTTGGCCACTGTCTGATCGGGTTCTGTCCCTGCTATACATATCCATTATGTTCCTTTTGTACTGCCGCGCGAGAGTCAACGCATCATCTTTGACTGGTGAGTCCTCCGATGTTAAAATTGGTGACGTATCTTCATGACACTAAAGAAAAAAATATTTATAAATATTGGGTCTAATAAATTTTATATGAAATTCTAAACATTTTTAATGAGAACTTACCACTAGACTTACAGGTACAATAGTATTAATTTCACATGATAATGATTCTCTTGCTAATCGTCTCTTCTTCAGTGGAGTGACCATTTCATTAGGCGGTGACTCTGAAACAAACACATCTAACTCTATACTAAGTCTCTAATCTCCACTAAAACTACATACGTTTTTGGTCTGCTTAAATGCAAAACCATGTCTAAATTCTTAATTTGATTTATCATTATTATAAGAGAACAAAAATTTATACCTGATTTTGCATTTAAGCACACATGAGAATCTTGTGGGAACAAACCAGTGGACGGGGAGTCACTTTCTTCACTGATTGCTTGTCTGAGCCATCGTTTCTTAGCGCTATGTTGTGGCATGACTGGAGTCACCACCTCAGGCACTTCAATAGGAACTGAGCTTCGAGTTATCCTCTTTGCTTTCTTAGGTGGCCGGTTTCTTTCCCGTCCAGGGGTTCGTGGTGGAGAGGTTAGTGATTCTTCGTAATTATCCAAATCTTGGCCACCACTCAAATCTCCGATCATTGTGGATGCTACTCGAACTAAGCTCTCTAGTGACGGAGCGGATACTAAAGTCGGTCTATAGGGCGAATTATACGGGGATGGTGTTCGCTCCGGGGAGCGTCCAACCCATTCAGTAGCCATAGTTTTCTTGGTCTTCGGAAGTTTAAACGCCGATTCGACGGAACCCACTGCAGCCTCGACAAATAAACACGCCGAACTAAGACCAAGGTCCTGAGAATATAATAAACACAACATTAATAGAGGATAACTATTGAGTAAATATGTAATTTTTTTATATTGCAAATAGTACGAACCTCATTGACATTATCATGTATGCTTTCTCTCCTCTCTGGTTCTAACAACATAGGAGGATCTGGTCTGGAGGGAAGTAATCTCGGTGGAGACAGTGGAGTAGCTTCATCACCCGATGTCACCATATCGCTGTCAGCGGAATTCAAACGCCTTCGATTGGACTGAGATGTTGTTCGCGCTCGGCCTTTACGTCTATAAATAAAAAGAAATTAAAGTGGTGTAATTGATACCAAAACCAAAACGGATTAAAAAAATTTGATTGTGTCTATTAATAAAGAAACACCTTCCCTGGCGAACTCCGTCAAAATATCAGGTGGGAATTTCTGGAATAAATGTGACAGACTGTGCACTGCTTTGAAGCCTTACAGAAATTTTTATAAACTCCAGTGAGCAAATACAATTTTTTATTTTTGATATATATAAATAAAAATAATTAATATATATATATAATATCATACATTTTATTATTTACAAAATGTATGCAACAAACCTCTTTCTCTTCTTAGTATTGCAATGCACTTCATCTTCTTCTTCTTTGTCAATTGAATTTGGATGTGGATCTGATTCTCTGCGCTTCTGCCTTTCCTTGACTTCCATTTTGCGTTGTTCAGCTTTCTCCATTCTTTCGAATGCTTTCATTATAGCCTCCATTTTACGTTCTTCGCGAGTCTGAAAAGTTACATTATACAGGAAAGAATTATTTCATCAATAATTTTAAGTTTACTTTGTTATAATATAAAATTTTAGACAATCCCTGTCAACCCCCATCACTGTCCTACTACTGGGCACAGGACTCCTCTCAACATGAGGCTTCCTGTAATATAAATATCAAAATTCCAACTTTCCAGCAAATTTCTTATCATAAATATCTAAATATTTTGTTTATGGTCTCTGCAGTGAATGCTTAACATTAGGTCTCCCGCGTGCTAGTTTGCTACTTCTTTAATAAGTAGTTTTTTTTATAACTTACCATTTTCCTCTTTTCCTTGTCTTTCGCTTTACTTGTTGGTAATTTGTCTTGAGAATCATCTGTCTTGTCGTCCATCGAGTCTTGATTGACGCACGTAGTTCTACTTGTACGCGAGGACCTGTCGTGACATGCCGACTTCGCTACATATTCCCTTGTAGCCGGCCGTTCATCTTCTACCTTTTCCACTTTTGGTTCCTCGTTAAGCTTCTTTTCCTCTACGTTTTCTGGTTTTATTTCCTTAATTTCCTCTGGCTCTATAATAGGTGTAGGCTCTGGCGGCTGTACAATTGGTTCAGGTTCAGGCTTGACAGCTTCTATAGGCTGTAGATTTTCAGTTGGTTTAATTGCTGGTAAAGGTTGTACGGGCACTACTTGCATTTGTACAGGAAGGATTGGCTCAGGAAATGGAATAAATTCCTCTTTGATTTCCATCTCTTCCAGTTTTGACTTTATTACGGGGACCTTACGGGCCGTCACTTCTTGTATTATTTCGTCTATTTTCTGTGCTCTAATTGGTTCTGGTAACGGCGCAATAATTGCAGGTTCTTGAAATTCCTCAACTTTAGGTTCAAATTTTAAGCAATCTGGTTCATCTATATCTGGTTTCATTTCTTCTTTAGCCAAGAGATCGATTTCTTGCATTTCTGGTTTGGCATCTTCAATTGGCTCAGACTTTATATGTTCTTCTAAATTGAGAGGAAGGACATCTTTTATAGGAGACATCGGTGGATATTCATGTTTGATTGGTGATTTTTTCTCCATTTTAATATTTGTGAAAGGCAAGGACATTTCCCTTATAGATGTAGGAATTAGAGTCGAAAGTGGGGGTGAGACAGGAGATGAGGAACTTAAACACCTATTTCTGCTTCTTTTCTCTCTTTGAGATGAAGAGAAGTCAATATTCTTTCTGGGGACTATAGGATTTAATCCATTGACCTTGCAATGTTTAGGGTTACCACAAGCACAAGGTTGTTTACTGCCATTATTATCATGACCAACCGTTATTTCTGTGTCAGCTTGAATGATGCTACTGGTGACCAAATAAACATGCAAAGTACCTTTGACAATGCAATGCTGCAATTCAGCATTTGGTTTACATGACCTTCTAACAAATCTCGCCTCATTACCATAGGTTCTTGTATCAATACATATTTGGGTATTATCCTTTGGTAATCTATAGAAGAAAACAAAAGGGCCTGGCTTTTGACTTCCTACTCTTGCGGAATTCTGTAATTGGGGCCTGTGTTGGTTAGACAGCATGTATTTGCCCCGCAGTTCTATAACCGGCACATTTTCTTTAAGATCCTTTGTAGCTATAAGGATCTTGCCTCCTGCATGTGGCACAGTGGTACATAAATGTGCTGTTACAGCTGATGCTAAGTTAGGTGTGTTACCCAGTTTACTACTGTACTTCATTATCTTTGCTCTTAATTCTGGACTGTAATGATTAGTCACAGCAAGCTCGTAAGAGTCCTGCCAATGTGATTGGTTCGACATATTTGAATTGTATTTATTTCTGTTCATAAACATTTCCTTCTTACGCTTAACTCTTTTCTCAGAAAGTTTTCTCTTGGTTCCCTTTCGGACAACTTCAGGTTTTTTGGGTTTCTTTAAACTGCGTTTGGGTAAAGGTAATGTTGATGGCTGTGGTAATGGCGGCAAGACAGGAACATTTGAATTATATGTGGTGACACACGTTCCACTGGTATTGGTATAAGTAGTGACTGTAAGTAAGCGCTTACGTCGAGGCAAACCTGTAAGTCTTCCACATTCTGACGAATCTGAATCAGATGCGCCAAGGGCACTTAACTCCTCTCTTTTTCGTAACTGTATTGAACGCGCATGTCGACGGTCTATGGCCCGTGGATGACATAGCTCACACATATACGCGTCAGGTATATTCTGTCTATCAATGCCCATGCAGTCTACATGCTGCCATTCTCCACAACGATCACAACAAATCATGTAGCCATCATCATGTGTAAATTCACAAATGCATCTAGTCTTCCCTTCTTCTTCACCTTCTGGGGCTGTCTCTGTATCACTACCGCCTCTTGGAGCATCGTTTTTCCTATCTCCCTCTATTGAAGATATTACTGAAGCAGCATCATCTTCTGGTAATGGTGCAGGCTGTGGTTTGTATGTTGTAGGTCCCATTTGAATAGTTGCAACAGGTATGGGAGTTCCAATTACACTAGTTGGGACTGTTAGCGGTATATCACATATAGATGCAGTAGACATAATAACTGGCGATGTTCGTTTTAACGGACTTGGAGGACTGCTAATGGAAGGAAGAGTAACTGTCTGCGTTGATACTACAGGAGCCGGTGCTGTAGTAACTGGTGTTGAAACAGCAGGCAAGACAGGCTGCTTTTGCATTGGCAAGGCATACGTGTGATCCAGCATAATGAGTGCCAATGCTTGAATAGAGTACCGACGCAACTCTTCAGGAAGATTGGGTCTTTCTTCCATACCAACAATGTCATCTGCCATTAACAAAGTCGATTTATCACCACTGTAAAAAAAAAAATTATTAGTTCAAAAGAAACATTTTAAAATAAAATAGTTGCAACTATTTTAATATTACCATAGGCATAGTTTAAAGTACTTACAATACAATTCTTCTCTGATTAAATGGTTTAATTTCTACTGGTTCAATTTCCATTTTGGAAGGTGGAGATACATGATGGTTCACTGAATGGACTGGAGTTGGACTAGGATGCAACATTATTTTTGGTTGAGCAAGTGATTGCAATATTTGTGCTGTAAGTTGCTGGTTAGCAGAAACTTGTGAAATTGTAGAGAGCTGATTGTCAGAGGGCCCATACGTTTGCACATATCGAAGATTAGGTGTTGAACCAGATTGCACATAGTGAGGGCCTTTAGGCAAACTTGTGCTAATAGGACCTGTGGATAATAACACAGGGCCACAAGGCGATTGAAGCACTAACCGCTCACCTTTTGGCATTTTCTGCAGTGGCATTGTTTGTTGGCTTTTATTTAAAGTAGGGCTTCCAACTTTCTGTATTATCTTGGATGTATTTGTATCCACATCATAACTTGTTTGCTGATTCTTATATGTTACATTTGTAACAGGCCAGGGCTTTGGATCAAGTTTATGAGCAGAACCAGTCTGCTGAATGATTTTAATTGCTCTCGACTGATTTTTCTGTGTAGACACTTGGGAACTCTTTGATCCCTTGTAAATGCTAACAGATTTGCGGCCTGAATGAACAGATAGCTTATTAGGTCCAGAGACAACACGAGATAATATATGGCATTGTGTGTTGCCAGTAGACGCAGCAACCATAGCATTCAAATTAGCACCATTGTTTATTTTATTTGATGACTTACTTAAGTTTGTGCTCTTATTAAATGTGTGACTATAAGATACAGTCTTTATAGGATTATTATTGATAACTGTCTGAGAGAGTGTCGTACAACCAATTAATGATTGGCTCTTTGGAGGTTTAGTACAAAGTACAGAATTATTCAAATGCTTCTGTGAAACAACATTTGCACTAAGCTTGTACACATGATTTGAAGGGCCATACATTGGTGCAGTTATTTCTTTACCAGGGCTTAAATATTGTGGAGAATAGTTGGAACTTTTTGGTAATGATATGTTACTTAGGATCTGAACTTTGGAAGTTTTCGGCCTGCTAATATAACTTGTCTCTGTTATAATATTTGTTCTCCTTCCAGCTTGCGTGGTATCATTAACATAGCTTTCACTTGTGATAATAATTTGTGAGACATTTGGTGGTCTGTCCTCTTCATGTTTCGGATCTGCACTGGTAGCGAGTATTGTAGGTAGCCACAAGGTTTGATTCCCAACATCTTGGGATACATTTTGTATAGCTGTAATATTTCCTACAGCTGCATCTACATTAATTGTGAAATTCTGTGGTAGTTTAGCAACATTCTGGACTATTGCTGTGCTTAATGGTGCTTGGATTAGGGTAGCAGCATTCTCTACATAGTTACCATCGCCAGAATCTTCAGTTTCCTGAATAATTGGGTAGGCTATGTGCCCAACATTTTCTATTGTAGTGTCCTCAATGCGGACAATCCTGGATAGGGAATCTACAGACATCTCTGCATCACATTTCTTCTCACTAATATGATACTCTACTTCTTTCTCTAATTTATGAACGGTTTGAATAATGCTTTCAGGATTTGTGGAATCAGGTTCAGGGTCTCCCTGGGTAGGAGAAATCGGAACAGCCCGTAACACAGGGGTTCTCACACTAGGTACTTCCATAGTATTCGTTAATTCACTGCCCAAGAGCCTTTCATAAATTTTCTCACTGGAGGTGGCCGGCCCGTAATCCTGTAAGAAAAGGAATTGTAATATAATAGAATTCTACTCAAACCAAGGTAATTTTATGGCCCAAAATATATAGACATTTAAAACATAACATGACTTACATTATTTACCTTATCTTAATATTATACACTATGTAGAACTTCTACAGTACATAAAACATTGTAGACATATTTACCCTAAGCAACAATTAAAAACTTAGTAATATTTCAATAAAATATGTCAGCGTAAGTAATCCTTTACCTTAAATCTAAACACATTTCACCTCTTACAAAGAAAATATATGATACATACCAAACACAAATCACTTTGCACTTACCAGTATTTAAACCAGCATAAAGAAATAGATACCTAAATAACTCTAGTGTAGGTTTAATAAATACAACATTGTCTTTGCATAACTTTATTTATAATTCTGCATGTAGACAGTATTCAGTACAGCAGTGAGGTAGTGGCAATGGCAATCTGAGATGTATTAATAATGAGAAATGGTGTCGAAATTAAAATTACAACAAACTCAACATGCTATATGCGATAGAGATATGGCAGATTCTGTGTAAATAACTGCATTTAGGGAGTGATACTTGCAGCACCCTACACTACAGCTTTATAACTGCTACAAGGCCGTACATTAACGTGTGTGACGTGATCTTATGATGCGATGAGCTAAGCAGCGATCAGTACTCACTTGGTGGGCCACAGGTTCGTATTCTGATGTAGCTGACATTCTGGGAATATCATCTTGGGTCACAGGCCCGAGATGAGGTATCGGAGCGCACTCTGCTCACGCGTTTATTTCATGTGACTGCAATCGAAAATCGACTTTTTACCCATCCGTCTTCGTGATTCTCAAAGCTCGCGTTCATATCAGCGTTACAAAAATATTTTTAGTCCAGAAAATACAGTGTGACATTAGGGGTCATTGTTCCAAAAATCTAACCAAAAGTCACATTATTTCGATTCCTACGGGAAAATATAAGGGATATCACCAAAATAAATGCACATCAACGCCGGAGAAATGTAAAAAATCGCCAAATACGCGGATAGGTTAAAATTGACTGCCGCCATTATTGTAGCACGAAAACCGAAATGTCTCTAAACATCAAAAAAGTAAACACTAACCTAGAACTATTGTAATAACATAAAACTAAAGAAACTACTACAAAAATTATGCTAAGCGACGTAATTAAACACTACAGCCAATTCTGCTTAGTAACAAAGAAGTTAGAAAATATAAGTACATACGAAAATGAGGTTTGTATATTTATAAATGTTCACTAACATATAAATGCCACAAGTAGCAGATTTTTTATGAATTATTTATTTTAATGAGATTTAAAACACTTCTTATTCTAATAAAATGACAACATCACAATAGTTATGCTACGAAATCCAGATGTAAACACTTTTAATGAAAATACTAAAGGAATATAATACTAACCTTTAAAAATACAAATTAAAAACACCTAAGAAGTAGCGAAATAATTTCCATCAAGTAATTTCATAGCACATATGAAATATGCGTCAAAGTTGGAAACTACGACCAAAACATTCACAAGAGTCGAAGATGGCGGCCATTGCATTTTCTTGATACAAAACAACAGGGGGTTTCACGAAACATGTCGAAGTACTAGGAACTTCCGGTCAACATCGAAACTTATTTCTTGACTTAAAGAAAAAAATATATTTACAAGAACGCTAAGTACTACAATATTTTTAAAATTTTTGAAGTTATACAAATTTTACTAATTTTATTAGTAA
>DWQK01003173.1:0-11929 GCA_018231225.1 Noctuana stator | reverse complement strand
GGACGGTGTAAAGAAATAAATAATTTATGAAGACTTGAAGACTCTTTTATTGACCTAAACCTGTATCCCACATATATTAAAGTTATCAAGTCCAACATTATCCGCGTATATACCTATATTTATTTCATCTTTATGGTTTCTCGTTTATCGTACTTACTTATAATATAATGATTTATTTTCATCAGTTATATTTTTATCATCCTTAAATATAAATTCTTTCAATATCTACCCTGCTTACAAAAGCTTTTAATATACCCAAACATCTTCACTAAAGAACATTTAACTCCATCAACGACGAATTGACGACCACTTGGCTCGCTCATTCTTTCTTCCCTTCAAGTATAACGTATGCAAATTTTCAATCAACATGAAGTCAGTGTAGTACAGTTCACCCGCATACTTGAACACTCTTCAGCGGTTGAGAGCAAGGAATAGACAACGGAGAAATGCTTAAGAAGATTTTTAAAGTACTTTTGGATTTAGGGTCAGAATGTTTTTCTATTACAAGGAATTTATGAGATTTGTTGAGTTTAATATTGTTTCAAGTTTACTTGGTGGAGATTGGATATGATTTGGGTCGATAGTAGGAAGGCAATAGATCGGCGCATCTGTAGTAGGGTTGCTGCCAATCAGCATCAGCATCTACTGATATTATAGTAAAAACTTGTACAAGCAACAACCCTGGTCTGTACTAGGATGGGTGACCTCTAGTAGCGCATTTTCATGCTTCCGAGTTTTCAAGAGTTGGGTCAAATCGTCTAAACTAAATTAGTTTAAGATACAATACAAATGTGTACATTAGCAATGTATTATTGTGCACGTAACGTGACATATAACGTACCGCGTTAACGCAAGTATCGTAAGAAAACATAAACTTATAACACTGAAATTTAAACACTACGAGATTTTAGAAATGTTTGATGTAATTGAAATGATAAATGGTTATTTTTTCAGGATCTCGATCGAACTCTTTTACAAATATTCCGAGCTGCCCTTTCGTTAAATTACTTTTCACATTTAAGAACGTAAGCTATTTCTAACAAAAGCTTGTTTATAAATGGTTTTTTGAGTAACTACTTTATTTAAATAAACGCTCAAACAAAATCATTACCTATAAAATTGTTAAGCTCTGCTACAATAGCTACAAGTTACAATCTTTATTTAGAAGACCGCGTATCTACTCGTATACCATAATTGTCTCAACATCTACGTGTTTTCCTTTCATTTTCCCTGTTTGTATCCGATATGTTGTTGAGGAAATGCGAGAGTATTTTTGTAACAAATTGCTTCGATATAAGTGGATCGTTTCAGTTTCTTATGATTATGACGTAATGCGATATATTTATTATCTTACACTCGTTCTATAAATGCGTATCGTTATAATATATCATTTGTATTCCGATTATTTGTTTATCATTATTTATTATGTAGCTACTTTACTACCAATCCGCATTGGAGCAGCGTGGTGGAATATGCTCCAAGCCTTCTTCGCTTTTGAGGGGAGAGACCCGTGCCCAGTAGTGGGACATAAAAAGGGTTAAAGGCAAGGTACTTTAGTATACTGTATTTTAGTGCTTTCATTTCTCCTTCACTTTAATAATACCTTGAGTAAAGGTCCTTTAGCAATTTAAGTCAATCTTTAAAGTGCCTGTAAAGTAATAAGTAAATTTTCGAAAACTGAGAATGCTGGAAAAGTTATCTAATGTCATAACTATGTTAGTTCTCGTGTATTTTTAAGTATAAAACAATTTAAATAATGTTCTTTTAAAACGAAATTTGTTAGTGTTGGCTTTAAAGAGGAGATTGTGCACGAAAATGCAAAGTAAATTAAAGTAGATGAGCCTGTTCTTTTTACATTCATAACTACGGTTTCTAGATATTGTGTAGACTCGACGTCCGACAATATTGAAGGCCTACATTGACATTTTAAAATCTAAAAACAAAAAAAAACAAACTGCATTCGGCAATGTGCATCATAGAATTGAAAGGGGTAGCCATTAAGCAGATTCAATTTGTAACATAAAGCAGTGGCATGAAATTTAGAAAAGGGTGCATTGGTACAACACCAAGGCATTCGTTTTACACCCTATCGACATATTGTCAATACGTAACGCACAAAGGAGTCGACATTAATTTGACGTACCATTAAAAATATTGCTTTTAAAAATCAACAAGAAACTAACTCACGCGGAAGATATTGCCGGGTGGCGCATCAGCGAAATGACGTCATAAAATCACGATTTACGATCCATCCGCGATTGACACCGGGATTGGCAACCCTAATGAATTAATTAAAAACTTCAAAATTTACATATTACGTTTATGAATTGATTGATCGACGTCGTAAAAATAAATCGGTTGAAGATTTTTCTCAAAGGATTCAATGGCGCAACGATGACAGTATTTATTTTGCGCGTAACTACAGAGATGACACGCGTTTTCATTGAAAAATATGCAAATGACGGTAAACATTAATTTGTAACGGTTGATTTGTTAATATACGATCCGTATTTGCATAATCACGGTGGAATTCACAAAGGGAAAATGGTAAACCGTGCGCTAATGATCGAAGTGGTGACGTTTACTAGTATGATGACGTATCGCCAGTAAAAAGTAAACGCTTGCTCATAAAACTTTTAATGACTCCATTTGCACTGAATCCTTTGCATCTGCGGTTCCAAATTCAAATCACACTTAATAACTACAATTAATTTTACTCTAATCTGTATCGTAAAAATAAAACTGACAATAAAATGCGTGCAATTCATTTGAATCTTCGATTGGTGCGTTTTTGTAATCTGCTTCCGTTTTAAAATTTCCTTCTCCGTTCCCACGGGTTTCAAAGAGAAATTAGAAGTTCTCAAAGGGTTGCTGTAGATAGACATTTTTAAAATCTCGCCCTGTTTCGTCACGGTTGGTACTGCAGTTTTCAAATTGCGTCAAACGCGAGTGACAGTTGAGGAGTGTGACTGATCGGAGCTCGTGCGAACATTTTATATTGACACTGATGCAGAAATAGAAATGGTGTGACTGATTGCCTAAATTAATTAAAGGGTATTTCGAATAAAGACTTGCGGGATACTGAAACGAATGAAATAGTGAAATACATTGTTTATTTTGATAATTTCATATTTAATTTTATTCAAAATCAATTTTGTTTTCTTTATTTAAGGTATTTCAATCGCTTGCATTAAATTAATGTAGAAAAATCAAAACAGTTCGTCGAGTTTACGCTATAGTTGACTATAGTTGGCCGGGAGAAAAAGCCGGTGGAAAAAACTTCTACAAAATTAAGTGCATAAATATGTACAAAATCAGTATGCAGTACAGCTTTAGCAAACGTAACAATATTTAAATAATGTGAAAGGTTAGGAATAAGTCCTTTTATTGCAAAGGACAGGGTTCGAAATGATAACTGAGTAGAAGTAACATCAAAGAACCCAACAACTTCAACACGACCTTCCAGCACATAGTAAACCAATGTCAAATGACCAACAAATTCACCATCTTTCCCGAAACAATCTCAATAATTAACAAAAAGCTGTCACCGACCGAAATGATCTCATAACCCATTTTCATCTTACCAAACAGTGATAAACCCTTTCTTCGCGTTAATAACCCCCTCGAGATCGTGAAACAAAGAACCTGCAGTTTTTACGAGCAACGCCCGGTTTATAGTTTAGTATCTAATTGCTGCGAACAATTATGATGTAGCCTGATGTAGGTTTATGTTATGGCAGCTATCTTGGGGCGGCCATGTTTTATTAATATTGGTTTGGGAATTTAATTTCTTTTGTATTATACTAAACATAACGTGACTTGCAGGCAAGTTGGCTATTATATATTAATCGATCTCTTTCTAATCTCCTTTCAAATATGAAAGGTAAGAGGTTTAAGCTTTAGTCCCTCAAGCTAGCCAAGTGCGGGCTGGTGAACCTCACATGCCTTTTGAGAACTTTTATAGAAAACTCTTTGGCAAGTAGCTTTCGACGCTATATTTTCCTTCAGCGCTACATCTTGCCTTGCCTTCAACCCTTTTTATGTCCCACTGCTGGGCACGGCTCTCTCCCTACAACCGGGGAAGCATAGAGCATACTCCACCACGCTGCTCCAATGCGGATTGCTGGAGATGCGGGTTAGAGGCCAACCCGTGTCGGATGTTGTCAAACCGCCCAAAGGGTCTCTGACTAGGTTTAACGAGTGTTAACTGTCGAAACAACTTGGACCGACGGCTTAACGTCATTACTTCGTTCGCTTCTCATAAAAGTAAAAAAAATAATTGTATATAGAGCAGTGTAAATCAGTACTTAAGATATAATTACGGTCTAATAATCTTAACTAGAGACCCAGAAACAGAGACAAGTTCATTTCGTGGCAATAAAACAAAATAAAGAGGAGTTACGACACTTAGTGACTTACGACTACGACCCGCAAGTAACCGAGTCTGGCGGCGCTAATTTGAGTTTACGTGATGTTTTCAATGCAATGAAACGGTGTTTACAAACATTGCGATGGCAATTTTTGTACAGACACCTAGCTATTAGTATAATCATTAGTTTAGAAGACATATATATTATATTAACTATCATAATATATAGTAGACTATTATAATTATCATATAGGTGTATTTCTACATGGTAATAATAGTTAATATTGCAGGTTATGAGTCTAAAACTTTATGAATAAAGGAACGGCATACTTGCGTAATTTTTAAGTATTTTCAGCATTGATGTTACAGCAATAAGTTAATCTAAATAGGATTAGTTTAATTCAAACAGATTGTCCTCATACGTTACGAAACTTGGATTATAAATATTACTACTGATGTTAACTTAAAGGTATAATAATTATTATTTTGTACTTTTATTGAATACTAGCGATCCGCCCCGGCTTCGCACGGGTGCAATGCTGACACTAAATACACTACAGAAAACTGTGAACGTTTATCCATATAAACCTTCCTCTTCAATCACTCTACCTATTTAAAAAACTGCATCAAAATCCGATGCATAGTTTTAAAGATTTAATCATACATAGGAATATAGGGACAGAGAAAGCGACTTTGTTTTATATTATGTAATGAAGACAAGTTTGTATAATATACAAACTTACTTCTTAATAAGTCTTAGTGGCTTCTGTGTGTGGACTCAATCCAATTATCCCAAATAATACTTTTAAAAAATATTTTGATCTAATACCCTATCTACAATCTTCGATCAAGTCATTTTCAAAAGATTTTTAGACCACTAATATTACGAAACATAAAAAATAATAAGAACCTTTAATTACAATCGCGACTTTTAATTTTCATCTTCATTTCTAGCAGGAAAATGCTCACAATGTCGCCAATCAAGGGAACTTCAAAAGAAAAATGGCGTGACAAAATAAAACTTGGATTCCGCAAAATCGGCACCAATTTTATTTACGTTCCAGAAAACATCAAACGATTATATAAAATGATAATAATAATACAATTAATAACGAATTTATCACAGTGACACATTGGCGCGTTTGATGGGAGATACCGGAACCCCATAATTGTGTAATGGCTATCTCTTTTGGGATCGAAAACGTAATTACGCTTATTTGTCGGTATGGCAGTAGATGTTTGAGTAGAATTTATTTTTGATTCCAATTAAATTTGGGTTTATGTCTGTCTTATTACTGTAACAGCGATATCTTCAGACAATGAAATGACAATCAGAAATGGAAATGAAATGAAATATACTAACGGAAATTTTTAATTAAATCTAAACTAAAATAGTTTGGATCGAACGCGATCAATTTGTTAAGCAACGTCGGACGCGGTCGGTACTGGGGTGGGTGACCACTAGTGGCAAATTTGGCAAAGTTCCGTGCTTTGGATGGCACGTTAAGTCGTTGGTCCCAGTTGTTTCGACAGCTAACACTCGTTAAACCTGGCCTGAAGCCCTTTGGGCGGTTTGACAACATCCGACACTGGTTGGCCACTAACCCGTATCTCCACCAATCCGCATTGAAGCAATGTTGTGGAGTATGCTGCAGGCCTTGTTTGTGGGGAGATACCCGTGCCCAGCAGTGGGACATAAAAAGGCTTGTAAGCAACTATATGACACTACCAATATTTATTTAGTAGCAACACTTTGGAAGGTAACGATATACAAGAACTTTATAGTTATATGAATGACATCTATATCTACGCCACTATCTTATATCTATATTAGAATCGCATTACGCAGTGAGATTGGTCAGTAATCAAATTAGTGAGTCGCGTCGTTCGACCGGCGCGCGGTGTTTCATTTAGGATTAACTCATTATGACTCTGAGAGACTTGAGTGGTTCGTTGTAACAGTAACATAAAGTATCTATTTACGTCAGTTCTTGGTCATTGCGTTAAATTAAAATAAGTTGAAAAGGAACAGCTTACACTGAAATATACGAGTAGCCTAGGAACTATGTACGTGATATCGAATTAGTGATCGCAGATTTTTGTGTTATGGAAAAACTATTTTTTCTTTATATTATCAAAGTAGGGTGGGTAAGCCTTTATTCGAGTAACTGCACGACAGAGCATGTAATAATTAAATAATTTAATAATAAATCGCTCATAAATCTAATCGTAAATAATAATATACTTTATTGGCAATCAACTGTTCAAAAAGCAACGTATACCTTCATCCCATGGCCCACTGCTGGGCGTATTAATAGTTTCGGAGCCTATTCATTACAAAGAAACAAGCAATCAAATCTTTCCTCTTTATATTATTAGTATAGACAAACGCGCCCCGTTCGCAACAATTTTCACAACTGAAACTCTAATTGCGCCACAACAATCGAATAAACCTTTATGTAGCTCTAATTGCAGCGCACATTACCCGGATAGTGTCTATACAGCGTGACAATGTCCTCATCTCCGGTTAGTTGGTCAAAGAATAGCTGGCTAATGTAATTTGATGTCTGTGTGGTTACCAGAAATGTCAACTATGTTAGGCTAGTTGTAGACTAGAGTGTTCGTTTGTAATGCGGTTTGTGAATAGATTTAAAGCCTGGTTATCTACCTTTTTGTCACCGTTTTTATGGATCAATGCTGGGCACGGGTTTCTCCCAATAGTTGGGGAAGGCCTGGAGCCTACACCAGCATGCTGCTCCAATGCGTCAAGCCATGTCGAATCAACGCCTAAGGGAACTCCGACCAGGTTTAACGACTGTTATCTGGCGATTACAATTGGTTTTTAGATCTGGAAGGTATGACCGTCATTATTTTTCTATAGAATTTTAGATCAATCTCGTTTTTGTATAAAATAATTATCATGGTTCACGAATGACGGAGATATCGGTAAGCATAATTATATTATAATTTTATATAATCAGCGAAGTGCGAGTCGAACACGTAAACGAAGGGTTCCGTACCAATATCTATCTACATAATATCAATAAATTCATGTAGGTATATTGTAAGGCTTCAATAGCTTATTCATTTACTTACTATAAAGCGTATTCTTAATAATAATTATTATGTAAAATCAAAATAAAGTGCCTCTTTTATTCCGTCATCGAGCCCCCGACGGAAGCGGTCTACCGCCGTGGTCTGCGATATCGTAAAATTTTACGATAACGTCACGCACGTGTAACGTGGCGTCATCCCTCGGACGTCACATTTATGACGCACAATTTACGTACAATTGCGTGCATTGTGAAGAATTGCGGTTTGCGAAGAGAATTTTCGTTGTAACAATGTTACAAATTGTAATAGATGAATAATTTTTAATCGACCAACAATATTTCGGAACTCGATAGGTAGATAAGTACTATTGAATAAAGATGTTTGTGGGAGTTTATTTTAACCGAATAAAAAAAATTGATCGTTCTAAAAGGTAATGTATTTTTTTTCTTATCTCAGACTTTTCGACTGGGTGAACCGATTTTGATTTTTTTTTTTTGTTTGAAACTTGACAACGGCATCTATTAAAAACCATTGAGCCCACACACTAGGTTTTCCTGTGTCGTGGGTGCCATGAACACACACAAACACAAAAAACATCTAAACCGGTAACAGAAATCTAAATTCATCACTTAAATTGCCGCCCCGCCGGGGATCGAATCCGGGACCTTTCGGATGGTGGACTGTCGTGGTAATGTGGGTTGTCAATTATAGATTGAGTGACTTGTTGTGTGACTAGTTTTCTTATATAGTTTTCTTGTATAGTATGATGATTTGACCACATTTCACTTTTCACTTTCCGTAGGTGACAGAAGCAAATCCTAACAATGTTTTTTTCTTCTGGTTACCTGCATAACTCTCTATTTTTAACCTTTTTTCTTTGGATTTCACGTTTCTTGTTTTTATAAAACGTGTATGTTTAAACCACTCACATACTTCCAATAACATACATCTCTATGTTTGTGACGCTTCGTAATCCTCCCTTCTTACCCCAAAACCACAGTCAAATTTTACGCCCATCTCGGCCTAAGCGCACACTTATGGTTTATTGCCAGTAAATGACAGGCCAACTTCGGCCAAATTAATTCCGGAGTGCGTCCGCTATGAATTTAGTTCATGTGGGAAATGGTGTCATTATTAAACGGAAGAAAGTATTGATTACTTATAGTATACTGTCTCACTTTTACTGTAAACTAATTTAATGGCTGGTATAGTTTTGCAGTTCACCCGATGCTACCTTCATGCTTAAGCCTTCCGCTTTTCGCAAGTTCTTTAACCTGCTGGTTATTAAAACTGGGTCGATGTTATATGATGCCGATGACGTACTCGTAGTATTAACAGATTTCAAACTGTTTCAAACAAACAAAAGAATTGAAGAAAAACGACCCATATGGTGTAGTGGTTAGGTACCAAGCAAGTCCCCCATCCCAAAGGTCCTGGGTACGATTTCCAGCGGGGCCGAAATTTAAATGAGGATTTTTTTTTTTTGCGATGTCCTATAAAATCCATTGTAAAGAACCATTGATGTACCTTTTTCCACTTTTGTGTTCATTTTTATTCTATG
This sequence comes from Noctuana stator, assembly GCA_018231225.1. Classification (NCBI taxonomy): domain Eukaryota; kingdom Metazoa; phylum Arthropoda; class Insecta; order Lepidoptera; family Hesperiidae; genus Noctuana; species Noctuana stator. The sequence goes on along the minus strand of DWQK01003173.1, from coordinate 2,945 downwards.
ATGCATCATTTTATGAAAAGTAGATATTTTAGAACTAAGTTTAAAGCTAAAAAAAAACATGGTTTTCGGTTCTCTGTCTGGGTGTTTTTGTGTCTTTGTATGTGTACACTTCACGCAGGGCAGTGTGGGATAGTGTGTTATTAAAAAAAAACTTTGAACCCACACTCTATCAATACAGATCCAAACTTAATATAGACACCAAACACAAATTCCCGCGAAAACGATAACCCCAAAGAGCAGTCATACCCGAACAATAAATAATACTACTGAAAGACGTTATCACAGAAAAATACTCAACAGTTATTTGTCCAATAAATTTCGCCAACTCCAAGCGGGCTTTTCATGAAAAAAGTGTGTTAACAAACAAAAAGATTTATTCTCAAGTGGCTGATAAGTTCTTTAGAGTCCCGCTTTAGTCCTCTCACAATCGGAAGGAGGACGTTAAGTAAATATAGTGGAAAACCCAATAAAACTATATGGTCTAATCTCTATCCAATATTTTCTTAGTTCCGATGATTTTCCTTTTAGGTTGCGGAGAGGTTCGAGTAATGGGGATAAGAGTTATTTTATTTTTGAAATAATAAATATTTTAGATGGAGAGTTAAATGAAACGTAATAAAAACATAGATAGGCTAATAAAAAATCTCAATAATATTTTATGTAACGTGTTAAAGTAATTTTGCAGTAAATAAATACTATGGAGTTGTCCTATTCTCCAAATTATTTATTTTTTAAGTTAAAAATCATAAATGGTAAAGTTGATAATAGATCTATCACTTCAGTGACTACGATAGTCAAGTAAGCAGAACATAACTTTTTAAAATCTTATTTGAGTATTTAGACCACCCGACGTGTAAACCCACATGTGGACTGCTAAATCTATAGATGTAAATTTCTCTAACATCCATTACTCCAACCAAAATACGAAATATTTCTTGTTTTACCATAAAATAATATTCAATAACCAAACAAATCATTAAGCATATCCAATAAAAATAAATTTTAAATAAACTAATTGCATTAAAATTAAAACTAAACAAAAATTTGAAACTACAATTAAATTTTAATGCAATTAGTTGAATGAAAGTTGACTGAAAACGTCTAGTTGACTGAAAACCTGCGTTCGAGCAATCTGTCGAAATGAAGGTCCATATTACGCTTTCTCAAAGCTTCCACTTCAAGTTTCCACCTCGTGCTTTTATCGTAGCAGCGTTATTGTTACATCCGCTCTTATCTCCGAATTATTTAGGAGACTCTGTTCGCAATGAAATAAACACTCGGCTAAAGATAAAAGTGCGGAAACGTCGTCTCCGTGACGAGTTTTCGCTATGAGTGGTTAATGTAGGTGATTGGGCTGCAGATGTGGGTTAAAACTAAAACAAGGATGGTGAACACTGAACGTTAATAATAGAATTTGGTATAAAAATTAAATAAATATATCACAATATCAAAATACATCAGAAAGCGCGCTGCGCCGCGCTGGATCGCATGCAATCTCACTGTTAAGCAACCACGGGCGCGGTCGGTACTCGCGATGGGTAACCGCTAGTAGCTAATTTCTTGCGCGCTTCCATGGTTCAGAGGGTACGTTCCCGGCCCCGGTTCGGTCCCGGTTTTTATCGATAGATAACAGTCGTTAAACTTGGTCGGAAGCCCTTTGGGCCGTTTGACTACATACAACAGGGTTGGCCGAACCCGTATCTCCACCAATCCGCAATGCAGTAGCGTGGTAGAGTATGCTCTGGGCCTTAGCCGGTTGTGGCGATGACCCGTGAAAGAAAAGGGAATAATTAGATTGATTAGTTACCGATTCACAAACTAAACCAAACTTACAATATAACTAAATATTTGATTTCACACACTGACAATTGTCACGTATTAACATTCGTGTATTCTCACGACGATTTACATTAGCCAATGATTGGATTATGCTGACCATTGGTCAGTAGGACGAAGGACAAAGGGTTGCAAGATATTGGCTTACGGTTGTACACTTCATTTGACATCGCGTCGATGTCAGTTAGTTATCATGGGAAAGGATTATGATTTAGGTTTTGGAAACCTTGTTTTTATATCATTAACTTACGTTAAATATAATTCCAAGATATAAAAAAGTTGAAAACAAAATTCTGGCTACTGTAAAATTACGCCCTAAAAATTGTGAAATATATTTCTCTTTATCTATTTCTAAATCCCGTAATTTTCGTATTTTCGTAATTTTCCGGACAAACATTTTTATCATTACTAAATAGGATGATTTCATTTAATTAAAAGTTTATTTTCTTTTTTAGGGCAATTAAATAAAAGTTTGTGTTAATTACTATTAATAATATAAAAATTACTATTAATTTTTCTTAATAACAATAATAATAATGTTCTTACTATCTATGTGTAATTACCTAATATTACGTACCCACTTTCATTCTACAATGAACCCGCTCTTGATATCAATATACTATGATTGTATACCAAAATCCATACACTCAAAATGCATATTAATACTGACAATTCAGCTAATAATTATCTGACCAGCGGTCGACCAGTCGGTAATCGGATTTCGCACCGGACCGTTCCTTCGCTAATGAAGTTATCGGACATGAGAACCGGAAATTGATACTATTCTCATACATTTGGCCAATTGAAGCCAGTTGATTGGCATACTAGAACGTGATTAGTCTGAGTCTGCCATTAGCGCGTCTTTTGTTATGGCCTAAAGAACTAACAAATTAGTCTAGTCTAGATCAATAAAGAAGCGCGCTTAGCCGGTAGTGTGGATCGCAAGCGATCACATTGTTAAGCAACGTCGGGCGCGACCGGTACTCGGATGCGTGACCGCTAGTGGCAAATTTCATGCGCGCTTCCGTGCTTCGTCGGTCCCGGTTGTTATCGACAGATAACAGTCGTTAAACCTGGTCGGAGGCCCTTTGGGCGGTTTGACAACATCC
>DWQK01003172.1:0-11930 GCA_018231225.1 Noctuana stator | reverse complement strand
ACGCGACCATCAGCCTCCGGTCACAGAGCAACTACATGCGACCTAAGGCAGGACTCAGGCCTGCTTGAAGTTGGATGAAGATGTCCAAGGGCGGCAGCGACCACTTAACACCAAGTGGCCAAATCACAGTAACACAATCCAAACTCACCAAGTTCCAAACTGTGATATGCAGGCGCCAGCTGGTTTAAGCACATGTAGATGCTGGGCAAAAGGTCTTCAGGAGTCAGGGTTATAACTGATCTCAAGTAATTGCTCAATATGTCCACCATCTTCAAACGTGCAGATGTGGCTTCAATAGCCTCCAGGGTCTTGGCTAAAGCCAGGTAGGGTACAGCTTGACCTTTCCTCCAACATGCGTCTTTGATTGGATGGTACTTTGATTTTGCTGGGTTATAGTCGACTTCTGAAATTGATACATCTATTATATTTACATATATATTCTTCACTATGTTAAATACTATAGTTTAGTAAACTAAGTTGACATCATTAAGTTAAGTAACTAGCAAAAACTGTTTGTTTAAAACCTAATATCAATTGTGTATATTGGTTTTAAAAAAATTCTTTCAATATGACTAACGTAACATCTATCCAATGTATGCCACATGCAGATTGTAGGAAAAACTTTCAAATATATAGGTTCATCAAGTGATCATTAATTTATAAGGCACACCTGATATACAAATATTAGTAACTCATCCACAAAACTAACAAAGCTAATGTATAAATTACCTGCAACTATTTCCGCCTCTTCATTTTCTGTTTCCTGTTTCATTGCATTTTCTGTACCAGCAGCACCTGCACACTTCATTACTCCAAATGCATTTCTCTTTTCAAAAGACTTTTTTTTTATGCTTTCTTCTTTTGTTGGAGATGGACTTCTAATTTTGTTACTTTTACTCAGTCCATTTTCTTTTTCTGGGCTAGAATTTTCCTCTTTTGTTCCTGTTTCAACAACCTTTCTTTTGTTTTTAGGTGAGCTAGCTTTTTTCTTTTCTTTCAGAGTAGCTTTCTCCTTCTTAACTTCAACTTTCTCTGGTGAAGAACTGTTGCTATTGTTATTCTTGATTTCATCTTCATCTGCTTTCACAGAAGGTTCATTCTTTACTTTTTGTTTCTCTTTTGATTTCTTGGATTTTGGTGATGCATATGTTTTAGGGCTACCTTTTTCTATCTTCACAGCAGATTCAGTATTAGAAATGGGCTCCGGCGATTTTGTTGTTTGCTTAGGACTTTCTGACTCACTCTCCGAACTTTCAATGCGCTGCCTTTTTGATTTCTTTTTCTGAAACGTACATTATTATATATTTATTATTATATTTGATAAAATTTTGAGAATTACAATATGCACTTCATATTACCTTATCTGCGCTGGTAGGTGACATAGATCTTTTAGAAGCCTTTGGAGAATCATTCTCAGCACTCTCTGATCTTAACCTCTTGGAGGATCGCTGAAAAATTATCAACTTTGTAACAAGACGGGCATGAAAACAGTTTGTGCCATAATTATAACATAATATAACCAAACTGTGGCATCGGGAAATCAAGTGTTGGTTAAATTTGATAAATGTAAACTACCTGGGTTCCATTGGCTTGTGATGCATTTGTATCAACATTTTCTTTGGGTGATCCATCCTAAAAAATTAACATAATTAATAATTAATGAGATTTAATCTTGTGAATAAATAAAGAGGAAAACTTCCTATTATGTAATACAATAAAAGGACTGAAGACTGAAGTATGACCTTAATTAGAACTATTTAGAAATGTAACTGAAATCAACATTCTAGAAATCACTATGTAATTATTTTTTAACTTTTATTCAGAGACTGTCATAATTCTTAAAAATTTTGTAGGTACTCTTGTAAAAATATGACTAATGAAACTTCATATACCTACAGTGTTTGTTTATTAAATGCTGTTTGCAAAAAAGGCCCTGGTGGAATAACTTTAATGAAACTAATAAGACTATTGTGGTTTAAGGTCTTTTTAAGGTTGATAGGCAATCTTAAGGCAATTTGATATCACCTTTCGACATTCTCTATTCATTATCCAGGGGGCAGGATGATCATGCCTGGGTATGCCCATGGTAATCTACTATCAGGTTGTCGGCGGAGCCTGTTCGCTCGTTTCTTTCTTCTTAACTGTATAATGGACAGTCACTAAATACCTACTTACTCAACATAATCATTAAATCTTACCACTTCAGTCCTTTCTTCATAATCTTGTGATTTCTTCGGAGTTATTTTGAAAAACGACGTAATAGTTTTCTGTGCCATCGCTCTTGCATTTACTAAGTTACTGACCGGCAAACAATTTAAAGTATATAAAGAATAAGTTGAATTTATAATACGTGTCTGAGTTATAGGTTGTTTATATAAAAATGATACTATTCTACGGGGCTTCAATAAACTATAAAAAGCCTTCATACAAAATTATTCCATTGATTCATTGTTGTTATTATGTGGAAAACTAGAAAATATGTTTACAAATACAATTCTGTGAATTCTGCATTTCCACTAAAAAAGTAAAAAAAAACTTCGAATTGACATTAAAGGGCGCGAAATATACCAAGAATTTGTCATTTTTCACAATGACACTGACAGAGCAATAGCAGGAAACGCAGGACAGATTGTGTTAAAATGTTTTTGTCTGCTTCTTCCATCTCCCTGTATATTACCTAGATTTTTTCTATATCTATTTTTTACACGATAACAACTAAGAGTAAATATTAGCTATATAATTACGTGATAACAATTGAGGGTGTTACGTCTATGTGATAACAACATAATTATTTGTTTGACCACAGACAATTTTATTCTATCACAGACATTTCTATTGATAATTTTTTAAAAATTTAAAGAACAGCCATCTTTTTATCATGAAGGGAAATTATAAATAACATTTAAAGATGTTTTATATTATTTCTGTACAATAATTTAAAAAAATAATAGTATAGGATGAAATATAAAAAATATTGAAGACTGGCTACACCGAGTACAAGTCTAGAATATTTTGCTAAGATGGCGCCCTCTAGTTAATGAAGTGTCAACTATCCGCGTGTCGTCCATGTTCCGAATGTGGTGTGACTTATTTTTGTTTTGTGTTAATTTTCCTTGTAATAAATATAAATGTGAAAAGCTTCAACATGTGTTGTCCCATATAGTGGAACCTTGCTCCGGCTGAATGGATCCCGCCGTCGCGTGGTATCAGCCCGAGCAGGAAGGACCCGCGAAGCGCCTGTGGCTTCGGATTTGGGAAACTCAAAGTGAAATAGACAAAATGAACCTCAAAAACATTGAGAACGCCAATCCTAATGTGAATAAAGCGCCTGACTTTATACCTATAAACGATGTGAACGGTGAATCTAGGAATAATAATTACTTCAATCCCGCGCGGAGGAAAATTAACGATAACCGCGCATCTACGTTTAACCTGAACAAGAACCACGATGCTCTCATAGGTGAATACGGTGGGTGCCCTTGGCGGATACCCAACTACAACTACAAGCCCGGGATACTAGGGTGAGTGTGATTGACTGTTTTTCTGTGTGTCTGTACGTGTGTGGTTGTCAGTGTGTGACGGGCGCGTTGCAAGGCGAGGTGTGGTGCTGGAGTGTGCTGTCAGGTCCGCCGCCCGCGCCACTGTCAAGTGTCAGCGCGGGGCCCGGCTTACCGCCCGGCGCCCGCCGCTTTATACCTACAACTAGACCAGCTGTACCAGGCTAAATTCTTATAACACCTAATTATTCTATCAATGCAGTCATTAGTTCATGATACTGTTGGACTTGTTATTAAATAGGATCATGGTAGTATGATAGTAAAATAGGTGTTATTAGCACTTATGGCTCAATCATTAAAATAAGAATAATAAAATGTCACAAATTTTTTTTGTTGTGTAGTTAATTTATAAAATTAACCATTATTATTACTTGCTGATGTGCTTAGAATTGTTTATCTAAATATGCATAAATGTCTAAAATGTTTACTGTATGATTGGTTTCTGAGCTACGCATTGCTTCGTCAACTACTCAAATTGAATTTAACAACATCTATATGTTACTAACAAATCTAGAATTTATGACTAAACAAATTAATTATTATGCAATGGTTGTCCAGTCATTTGATAACCTATATCACAGCATCATGGTTAAAATCACTTTGTTTAATAAGTTATATATAACTTTCATAATACAATTACAATTTTATCTGTGACTAGCTGTGTCATGCGGTTTCACCCGCTTTAAAAATTGTGACATAACGCTTGATAGCCTATAACCTTCCTCATTAATGTAGCTATCAGACACAAAAAGAATTTTCCAAATCCGACTTGTAGTTCCCATGATTAGCACATTTAAACAAACAAACAAACTCTTCAGCTTTATATATTAGTATAGATGTACAAAAGAGAAATTTTCATTTAAAATGTTTTACATACACTTTGCTGCCACAGATTATGTAGAATGTTCTAATATAAATAATTTATCAGATGCAAGTAGAGCAGGTTTAATTTATTATCATCATAAATCAGATGGTGACACGGACTTACTGACCCACATTGCCTTGTAGATGTAGATGATTCAGATAGTAACTACGCTTTAATTACATTTATTTTGTACATAAATTATTTGAATGCATAAATTATTTATTTAAATTGAAATGAAATCCCCTATTTATTTAAAAAATAAATATTTGAAATCTGACAATGGAATCTCCAGATACTTGATAAGTACATACTTATTACTTACTTACCTAATGCAGAAAATGACTATTTATAAAGCTACATACTCATAGCCCCATACTAGGATTCCCTGTGATGTTGGTGTGAACACATACAAAGACAAGTACATAAACATCCAGTCTGAGATCAGAAAATCTAAATTCATAAATTCTAACCCAGGACCCCTCAAATAGCAGAATGGGGTCATCAAGTCTTCACGGGTCAGTTCTAATAAGATAAATCCGAAGAATATATTAAAAAACAATAATGATTGGTGCTTTATTTTGATCGCTTTAGCCTTTTTTCTTTAAGCCTGCATCCGTTGCTTGACTCAACGTCGTACTATTCAATATATAAACTGTTTATGTTCCATATCTTCAATGCTAGTAGCTTTATAAACTTTTTTCCATAAGGTCCTTGCATTTAGGCCGGGGGACTATGAGAAGTGTTGATATAATTGAAATGTTAAAGGTCATTCATGGCTTTTATACTCCTATAGGGTGACTCCTTTGCGATGTTTATGTGTGGTCCTTTTGTACCTTCCTGGCCACTGTGTTCCCCTATTGCTAAATAGTAGGGAAACCCTTTTTAGGCTTCAAGTATGTTTTCCATTCTGTTAATCCTTTTTTATAAACATCTGTACTTCCTATCTTATGGTAGTTTTGACTGTTGTAAAATGAATGTTATTTTCTGTTAGCTTTTTAGTCTGAATGGCATTTCACTTGAGATTACACCTTTTGTTACTAAACATTCTCATAGAATATTAAAAAATTCCTGGACTATACTTGAATGTGTTAACTTCCCTTAAGGATTCAGATGGTCACCTCTAATGGCATGGCATGGCAGCCACACGTCACCAACTAATCTTTAAATAAATATATATAAATCTATTTTATTTAAATCTATTTGTAGTTCATTCTCCATTTGTAGTTAATAGGCCAGAAGTGTGACTCAGTGGTATGACAGTTCTTAAGCGAAACATATTAAGTAAAATATGTAGTGGTACGAGATGAGGTGGAAGAAAGAAAAGCGACAAGTTCAGTGTCGCGCAATTTCCTAACGAGAAGACAGCGTAGAAAGGGAACGATATGGCCACGTTAGTCTAGATTCTAGACCAGACGCCGGGCGACCTCGATGCGAGAGCGGCCAGCGCCTGCGCACGATACCTAGTATTATTTTTACTTTTAGTGCAACTATCCATCTATAGTGCTATAGCGTGCAGTCGACCTGTTGCTAACTGTTTCTGCTAAGTAAACAAGTTTACCGAGCGATTTTTTCGCTAAAATATTGAGATATAATTTTATATGAAAATGAAAAACATTGTCATAGAGTCGCTTTATCCTAAACTTACTGATTGATAATGTATTTTCACTTTCATTAATGTATGTAAATTCTTTAAAATTTTAACAATTTGTAAACTGCAATTGGAATAGCCATCTTGTCAGATTTGACCAAGGTTAATAACAATACAATACAACTTAAGGTTGTAGGTTTAACCTTACCTACGATAGGATGATAGGTATTTCTCGTGTCTGTTATCTCTAAACGTAACTCTAAACGTTATTAAGAGATTTTCCAAGCTTAATGTTAAGTATGATTCATGAATAATTAATTACGTAAAAGGAGAAGAAATTCGCCATGACATGATTGACATGACTACGTAGAAACTAGAGAAATGCAAATTGGAAATTTCGTTGGAACTTCAATGAAAATGTAATACATCGATAAATATGATATGATATGGAATGGAAGTGGAAAAATATTTTAATTGTCTGACGCTATTTCCTATTTACATAAACAATTGTAAAGTTACTTCAACGTCTTTGAAATTATTTGATTTTGCGTAGGAAATGGCGGGATTCTTCACTAACGCCACACATCCGTATCGACACTGCACGTCTGTTACTGACTCTTAATGCCATTCTGTTTGCGTCCAGCCAACGGTCACGTGACACAGGAGATCTCTGAAGGGATTCGGTTGCCCGGCAACTGTCTGGTTCTATAAAGTTCATAATATGCCTACAGGGCATACATAAGTGGGTAATTTGCCTTGTGAACGCCGTGGCAAGTGGAATTCCTAAAGTGGTCGGCCTCAGCACACAGACCTTTCACCCGGCGCGGAATTTGATTGAGATTAAACCGCCACTGATTGCCACGTGTGTTGAATGATAGCGTTTTGCCTACTACTTGCTTCTTCATATGAAACTACTTTGTTTTGTAACTCAAGAACAGAAAACTCAAGAACGGCTTAACAGATTTCGTAACCTTTCATTTTTTGATAACAAAATGAACTACGAAATTATTTTGAAAATTCATTTTCTTCATACATCTATAGCTGAAGTGTTTGTTTATGTTTATGGCTTTAATTTGATGGTACATATACATCTCGAAATTGATGGATTTTCGGTATTTTTTTTAAATTACATATGAATGGTGTCATCATCCTAGACTCCATGGTGAAACACAAGGTGTGAAAGAGTTGCGTCTGTCAGCAAACTTGTCATGGAAACTGTGTATTTTCGGTACGGACTGTTCCAGATATTACGCTTTTGCATAGTCTATACATGCATTCTATTTATAGACCCAGAAAAGTATGCTGGCTGACGAATGTTTGCTAGTTTTTTGGGATTGCAACTTCCAGGTTTATGTTTGTTTACTGGTTCAATAGAGTGGTAATAGATGCTTCCATCTATTACCACTCTATTGAATTTTTTTATTAATACTCTATTGAATTTATTATTTTAAAAGGTTATTGATTTATTTTCTACTAGCTGTGTCCCGTGGTTCCACCCGCCTTTAGAATTATAACGTAATGCTTGATAGCCTATAATAACCTTCATCATGAATGGAGCGATCATACACAAAAGGAATTTTTCAAATCAGATTTAGTTCTAGAGATTAACACATTGAAACAAACAAAAAACTCTTTAGTTCTTTTATATTAGTGTAGATTAATTAACATAATAACCGCGGCTTCGTCCGTGTTTAGGTACTTCAGAATCGGATTAGAGAGAAATCGACAACCAGTATTTAACAAAAGATTATTTATTTTTTACATTATAAAGTGTTGTTTTAAGTGCACCTACAAAGATAGACATAATTACTTTTTTGTACTAATTTTTATGCTTTGAACCCAGGACCCCGCGAATAGTGAACTGTCATGATAACCACTACACCACACGGGTCGTGCCAAGGTACATAATATAAAGAGGGAGTTCGTTGTCACACTTCACGAAATGCCTTGAATATTCATATGATGTTTGAATGAGCGCGTTGCATTGCATTATGCACGTTATGCAACCGCAACGTCACCACTCCGCGGCGCGGCCACGAGGCGCAGTGCACCCGCCCCGTAGTAAACAAACGCAACATTTACACAGATAATATATATCTGTACCTACTGTTGATTTCGGTTTGTGATCGTCGGTAAAGTTGTTGCCGCGTCAAACGACACACTTAAAACTCAAACGTAAAAATTTTATTCATCGTATTTCAAGTATATTTTGTATACACTGTATGTAACTTTAAATAATACGGTACATCGGCTTTAGGAGACTTTGTGGAGACTAAGCTGGGAGAAAAAAGCCGGCGGAAAAAACTGTCGGCACATCTTTAAAATCACAAATTATTTCAGGAGATTACACTTTACTTTATACTTTTAGATATGTGCTCTATAATAATTTTTAATATACAATTTTGTACCCCAGACAGATACTTAGCTGAAAGATACGGTTTCCTGCTCTTCTTTACGCAACGCACTTGTTGTAATGAAGCACATTGCACTTTATATACAATCTCTACAAACACTTAACAGATACTGATGTTTCTTTGTTTTGTAAAGTTTACATAAATATAAACAAACTGTTACCTCTTGTATTCGGAAATTTTATGGTAACAGAAGTTTCAAAAGTTAATACAAAAACTTCGAACACGCCAATGGACGACAATATTATGTAGAATGGTTTAATGTGGGTTTTTTGAGATAATGTCTTTGTTTATATCTTAATTTATGTGATATGCTTAATGTCTCTGTTGGCTAGAATCACGGAAATAACTCTTAACTCTAGATAAACTAGGAAAACACCAGACAGGAAAAATAGAAACGTGTCGATTGAAGTGAAAACCCACTAGTTCAGTTTTGATTTGACGCATGAGCCTTGTAAATCCGTATTTAGAACAAACATTGTATCAAGAAATTGTCGAGAATGAGTAACATAATTTCGAATTTGGGTACAACTCTGTTTATAGCCTCTGTGAAAGCCTCAGAGACCTCGTAAAAGATACATTTAGTACCGTAATAAGAGTTATTTGCAGGTCAACGACTCTCCTACTGGGCCTACGTCTAGACTTTTCGTATATTTTGTTGATAGCTATCTCCGCATATATTTCCCCCTTTGGACGCGCAGTCAGGATTTGTTACGGCCTATTAACAGAATTTGTTGTACTGTTTGTCTCAGTTACTTAAGCTACTTACTTTAATGGTGTATTTGGATTCCACTAATTCTAATTCTCGTGTAGTGGGATTGTTTATGGTTACTCGTGTCTATACTACTTGTATCACTGATCTTCATTGTCTATACACGGGTAGGTTCTGGCAAATTGGAGTACAGAGGTCAGGCAGTGTATGTGTTTTTTTTGTTTATGTGTTTTTTTATTTTGTGCTGACATTAATAAGAACTTCATTACGTTCTCAGCGCCTCTATGGTAATGTATCTATGGATTTGATTCCCTGAAAAAAATTTGAAGAAAATAAAAATTTGTATCGTTGTAAGAAGATAACATTTTATATAATGAATCATCGTGTAGGGCTGTTATTATAATTTAATATCTAGTTCTATCCGCGAAATTCTGGAGCATGGCTCTTGAATGCGACATTCTATTTGTTATGAAACATTAAAATGCCTAAAACATTTTGTCTTTGCAGGCTCCACGAAGAGATTGAACACTTCTACGTCTACATGTCTCCGACGGAGACGGAGCACCTGGTGCGCACCACCGTGGTGAACCGCATCAGGGGCGCCATCCTCGCGCTGTGGCCGCAGGCGCGCGTCGAGGTGTTCGGCTCATTCCGCACCGGCCTCTACCTGCCCACCAGCGACATCGACCTCGTTGTCATCGGTGAGTATTACTTTCATGTTGCACACGGTGATGCCATTAACTCATTAAACCCACAGATGCAGCAAAATATTCGGGCTTTGGTCGATAAAGTCCTTTTGTCCTCCTGATGCTCTAATCTGCGACTGCATTGTTGGTGTATCGATATTTAACAACAACTTGATTGGCAATAATCTTGGCTCAAAGTGGTAACGGACATATACTTGTTTGCTGCGTGCATGGTACGTAGTTTTACCTGAAAGACTAACTTCCGATTATCACAATACAGCGTAATAGCTTTCTCCATATGTTTCACACAAAACTTCTGCTCTTGCAACCGCTCTGTGGTTTCCTCTGAATTCCACGTGGAGTAAACCCGATTCTGAACTTAATGCCTTGTACTATATTATGATGCATCTTTAAATAAACCATGCTTAACATATTTCCGAATTCATATTGTGAACTTCTCCGACTCTTTCTGTATCCTGTACCAGCCAACATACGACATTGACCCCATAGTCACCTTGTTTAAAAGTTCTGTTACCTGCTTCTGCCATTGTGTCGAACAATTAATCTGATTGTTGACGTGTAATAAGCTGATATGGCAACGCGTGTATTCTCGTGTGGTTAACCGCGTCGCCATGCTGGCGCTAAGTCATCAAGCGTTGTCAAGGATGTTGTTTCGTCTTAAACGGTTACTTATCAACCTCTCTCATCATCATCTAAATACTTTTGTGTATCTTTGCATTAAACTGTTTCGTTAATGAGGAGTTATTTAATGAGGCATTATTTCACGGCGACCCGAGGCGCTATCATGTCACTTTTGTTTCGTATCAATCTAAAAGTGTCTGGTTGCTGTTTAAAATTGTATTGTACTGAGTAATTCACCTGCGGATAATTAGCACGAGCATCAAGATTGGTATGCTTCACAATGTATTTGCAGTATGTGTAAATTGCAGCACGTCGATTATAAAGTCATCATAATTTCTACTACCATATTTTTCTTCCGTCCTAGTAGTAGTACAATATAATAAACTTGAATACTTCCCATCTATCGACTGCTGAAGCCTGCTTGAGGCACGCACGGTCGGGCGCGGTGAAAGGAAGAGCATTGTCCGATTGAGTCGTCTGGGGAATATTAATTGTGCATCGTCATCCAGACTAGATGCTGTATCATCTGCCGTACCCGTCGTATCGATCCTCTATTCAGTAACCATCTCGATGGCTTCGGAGCTTTTTACTATTTTGACATAATTTTCTTAACATTGCGTGTTTATTCCGGATGTCATTTCAAGATTACATTAATTTATACTACACGTGTTGTAGAAGATTCCGCCAGCTGTTCAATCAATTGCATTCTTCGCCTCAGTAAATTATGTATTTCCTAAGAGAATATTTTTTCTTTACTTGAAGTTCGTAGTCCGCAAAGTGCTACCCATTAATCTTATCGAGTCCAATTTGAATCCGGGCTTGTAATATATTGTTGTAGATAAAACGAACGTAAATAAAATATCGATTGGTACGTCATTGTAATAGTGTTCGCGTCTTCAGTTATATTTTGTAATTAATTTTCACTAGGCGTAGTTGGTAGATTCAATCTGTAGGCGTATTTAATTATGAACTTAATAAATCCTGTCAGTTATCGGCGACTAAACCCATTCAGGTAACTCGTGTATCTAATTGGTCAATGTATGTTTCCCGTGACCAACACATTGGTCAATTTAGGTGTCACGTGACCACTGGTTGATGTAAATGACTTGAACAGAATGGTATTAAGCGAACTCGTATCTTCATCAATCTACAGCCTAGGTGTTTACAGCGCGCGATCGCCGCATAACCGAAATAGAGCGACAGATAAGACGCCGCTGCCGCTGTGGCAACAGACACTTGACCTTGTAAACCACGCGCGTATCAACGTATGTAGGTACTACCTATACGATTATATTATGCAGTGTTGCCACACTTGCCACTGTAGCGGATGTGACTGCAGAACCTCCCTAGGTGTATCACAGTTAATTAATTGTTTACATAAAAGAAGGGAGCTATCAAATTTCGGGCTGATCGGTTTTTCAAGCAGGTGAAGGTCGTTTGTGGGGCGAATTCGATGACCCTTTTAATAT
>DWQK01003171.1:0-11933 GCA_018231225.1 Noctuana stator | reverse complement strand
CATCAAAATCAGTCCAGTCGTTTAGGAGGAGTTCAGTGACATACACACGCACATAAGAAATATATATATAAAGATAGATAGATAGATAAATAGAATCATTTATTCCACGTCTTCAACAAAATTTACACACACGTCATAATAAAAAAGAAACAAAAGAAAAAGAACAATATAAATAGGAAACAGACTAAATTCCAATGTCAGAAAATGTTTGCTTGCACATGCGGTGTGGTATAGCCCGCACCCATATCTTAATACTAGCTGCGTCCCCAGGTTTCACCCGCGTAACGAATTGCAACGTAACGTTTGATAGCTCAGCCTTCCTTGATAAATGGACGAAAATTACGATCATCATCAACCCATCAGTACCTAGGTATCCATGATGGATGAATGAATATTACTGAGTTTTTAAGCAAGTGCTGGTTGGTGATTAAACTATATTTTTGAGAACTTTACTTATGGAAAACTTTCAGGCATGCAAGTTTTGTCAATATGCTTTCCTTCACCTTTACAGCGAATGATAACTACCTACAGTGTAGGTTAATTTAATTGCATAGAAGTTAATAGAACGCAAATAACTTAGATAAGACATGGTTGCATGCCGGGAAATGAACTCGTTCCTCTGGAATACGAGTCTTAATTCTTAAACACTGGCCTCTCGGTGCTTTTCACTACATTAACGTCTAAGTATAGGTAATATTGTACATAGGTACCTACACACAATGGCCGCTTTCGAAGACGCCAGACAATGATATCGATCGGGATTCGGTCTTAACTTAACGTGTGAGTAAAAGGTAACGTGTGTTCATGTATTTTACTAGAGGACCCGTCATACTGCGCTACATTATGTTAATGAAATTCAATAATACTTATTATAAGTCGCGATATAAAAAGAACCGATTTCATAGATGTCGAGCCATATTGAAATTTAAGGCTTAGGTATATCGTTTTCTCGTGGTTGTCAGCGACCAAATTGAAATGGGACCAAACGGGAAACATCAGCTTTCAAATAAAAAAATTCATCCAAATCCGTTCACCTAGTCGAAAGTTTTGAGGTTATAAACATAAAAACAAATAAAGTCGAATTGAGAACCTAGGTAGGAATTAAACATTACGCACTTCTATGGTGTTTTAACGATTTTCTGGGACACTGACAATGTTTCCGATTTTTATCTAATACTAGCTGATCCGGCAAACTTCGTACCGCCTCAGAATCAATAAATTGAAAAAATTGAATATCTTTATCACATTTACTCACCTTTTAAACCTTCCCTAGACTTCCAAAATATTTCAAAAGCAAAATTAGCCAAATCGGTCCAGCCGTTCTCGAGTTTTAGCGAGACTAACGAACAGCAATTGATTTTTATATATAGACTAGCTGTATCGAGCGGTTTAACCCGCGTTAAGAATTGTGACGTAACGCTTGATAGCCTATAACCTTCCTCATTAATGTAGCTATCAGACATAAAAAGAATTTTTTAGATCCGACTTTTAGTTCCAGAGATTAGCGCGTTCAAACAAACAAACAAAGTCTTCAGCTTTATATATTAGTATACATAAAAATTAAGTAATGACATTATTGTGCTGTAAACAGAAAAGTAGATCTGACTTTTAACTTTAAGGTGACTTTCTATGATCTTAAAATAATAGGCAAGTGATCGCATCTGCCAGTTTTGAGAACACCCAAGGAAAACGGACGTTGACAGAATTTCTACTTTTTAGCAGTTGTTACACTTGTAATAAAAGATATGCACGGATCGTTTTATGGCCTGCAAACTTTATTTCGATACTTACTTAACAGTGACAATGCAAGAAGTCCAAATATGAGAGCCAATAAAAAGTGCATAGTATAATGACCGTTGCGGATGAAGTAGATTCCTCCCATGACGCCGAGGACGGTGTTGTAGGAGGCGATAATGAGGCAAAGCCAGAGACCCAACTCTAACGCTAGAGGTTTCTCCTGAAATTGTTATGAAGACAAAATATGAGTGACAATAAAAATTACTAATATTAGTAAGTCGGCATTTTAATCTACCACCCGGATAAGTTATGTGCCAATCACTAGATTTCGTAAAGCAATTTATAGAATGTTGTTAAAATCATCTCAATTCTCAAAATCAGAAAATCATAATTATTTTTTTTTATTTATTATAAGGTATACACAGCATGAACGTTAAATAATACGGTGCATCGGCTTTAGGCGCTCTTTTGGCTAAGGTAGGCCAGGAGAAAAAAGCCGCCAGAAAAAAAATTCGGCACTCCTTTAAAATCAAGTGTATAAATAACAAATGATTAATTATCAACCTCAACCTACATAAAACATAAATGGATTTAAAACAGCCTTAAAAACTACGGTGTGTAGCAGTTTTACTAACAACAGAGTGCAAATTAGATAGCTTGTAATAGACAAACTGAAGCTAGATAGATCCTTAACGCTATTTGCTCCATAACAAAGTTTCAAAGACTGGACGCTTTACTTAACTGAGTTTGTTTAGCTCTGTCACCGAAACTAAATACAGAACTAAATAGTTCGTGTTCAATTGAATGATTATAAACGAAATTCCAAAATATTATCGTCTATTGGAAAGTTAAAGATTATGAGTAAAAAGGTACCTTCACCTATTACATTTGTGCAATATACATGCAATCTTTTTATGTCCTACAGCAGAGAAGGTTGAGGCAGGAAGGATAACTTAAGCATCAGAGAGGACGCTATTAACTTTTTAGATCCAAGAATATCACCACTCCACTCGCGTTAGATAAATCACTAACGTTGTTTGCTTCATAACAAAGTTTGGAAGTCTGGGACACTTAACTTATCCCAGTTTGTTCTGCCACCAAAACTAAGGATGAGAATGAACGAACAATTCAATTTATAGTTGCAAATGATACGTCTACAGTATATCCTTTCTAAGTACTGCAAAACATGTATTAAAAGGCAACATCGTAGAAGTGCGGAGTTTCCCAGCCAATGTACACAGTAACGTTAGTAAAATGCATTACAGACACACAGGTTGAGCATATAAAAGTCATAACTTGATTTCTAGTTGCTTGCACAAAGCCCTTTTAATGAGCTATTGATTAAATACAAGCATTTGATAACGTTACGACAGAATATAGCAATTAGTGTGCAAAGGATTGTATTTCCATTCGGCTTAGCAATGCGGTATCGTTGCATCGTTATACACGAGGAATGCTCTTGTTAATTGATGCCTTCTAGTTTCGGACCATAGTTTCGATAAATCCGGATTTACCTCCAACCTTTTGATAATTATGGTATGATGTATAGATTTGAAAATTCAAATTATTCTTAGGCTCAACCTCAACTCACCACCTACAACTCACAGTTTCGTTGTAAATAAAATTTATTTTGCTGTAACATCCATTATAGTCTGCACGAACGGGAGCACATTTTCTGTGCAAAAAAGCGAGCGGTAATTACGCGATGATTCGCGTCGCGCTGTTACGAGTACATTATACAACAATTATCGTTATCAAAAGCAACTCATTTGTGTTCCTAGTAGAAGTTAGGCTAGTTGTGTCGTTACACTAAGGAAATGAGCATCAAGTGCAAAATTAAATCTTCATTTGCCATACAAAGTAAAATTGGATATATTTTCTAAATTAACCCTTTTTTTTATTATTAAAATTTTGTACACACGGAAAAACATACCAGAAAAAAAAACATACAGAAGAAAAAAGCGTATAACTTATCCCATATTGGGATCATCAGCCGCAAAAGGAGAGTTGAAGGAAGAATAGAAACGTTTTAATATTTTCGGCGGCTTTAAGAGGTGCAACGCCTGGTAACGTATCCACGTAAGACTTAACATGCTATCTACAATCTAAAAAAACCTCACGACTTCAAAACAAGGCAGATATTTCGAATTATTTGGTAATGAACTAACCTCAAGCGCTCCCAAAAACAGCAAGATACCATGCAGTACTTGGGGGATGATCGTCGCGAGAGTCATAATTTGCAATACGTTCGACATATGACCCTTACTGTTCGCGTGAACCAGAAAATATAGGATTACGTAATATATCACCGATATCTGAAACGTAAATCGCTATTCAGTGAGCCCAGCAAACGTTTTGACGGTTTCGAAATACGTAATCGAATTAAATTTTATATCTTAATGGTAGAGGCGCTCAATCGAAATGAACTTAATTTTTTGTAAAAAATTAAATAAAAATGATTTAAATTTAAATTTTAGATAATAATATTTAGACCCACTAGACAAAATGGGTGAAGTTGATCCGAACTCTGACCCTAAATAAGTACTTGTTGCGGAATTAGAGTTGTTGCTGGACACGCCAAAGTCAAACGGAGATTGGACGTAGGTCGTGACTATTGCAGTCATCACTTAACATCATTAATTAGTATCACGGATTAGTATCATCACGGATTAGTACGAGTTTTGACAGTTTCGAAAAACATGATCGAGCTATCATGCTGTACATTGCCAACCTCATACAGTACAAAGTGGAAATTCAATAAGAAAACGAGCAATGAACACATCCACTTTTAGTTCTACATGTTTTCTGGGGGCGCTGCTAGTTAGTATGGGCCAATCTGAAACCAAATCTAGTTTGCAGTTTACTGTTAAAACTCGTACTAGACTCTCTGGTGATATGCAGGCTTATTTGGTGCTCGTTTAATATTAAAAAATTCTTACAAGCTTCAGCCATCCAATACATAACACGGCGTCGCGTAAAGCCCTCTTCCTGAATGCATGTTCATCCTGATCTAAAGGTCTTACGTCAGAACAAATCAGCATCATCATTTTGTCTACAATTCTTCATATTTGATTAGTATTGATTTTATTGAAATTTGTTGTTAATTGTCACATAGATTTAAAGACAAATAATTATGAAAGTTATCTTTTGACACTGTTTATTTGGAAATAATTTGACACTTTTCTCTATTATAATGTTATGGTTGTGAGTCACGTATCTGTCTACACTCACGTGCTGATGCCACAGAACACCATATGGACCTATTCATAAAGACTACGCATGACTACGCAGGACAAGCGTATCTCGTATTTTGGTTCGGTAATGCGTTTGCCACTACATGGTAGGTAAGTCGAAATTTCACATAACGTACTTACTTACGTAATAAACACGTAACCAACTTTTTTCCATTACACTGCTCTCTTACAATAATCCGAAAACAAAACCATCGATCAAAATACATTTTCAATATTAAAATCAACCTTAACAGCTTATTACAATCTAGTAAAATAGCAAAAAGGAACGAATGCAATCTGAAAAAGAACCGGTATGCAAATTTCTTAAGTAATTCCGATTTAACTGTACTTTTTATATTAAAACCCGTTGCCGTGGCTAGGTTTGCTAAGCTTTCTTTTCTTATTAGACTTATTAATTAAGATACCTAAGATGAAGATTTCGAACTAAAAGAACTTTAGAAAGTTCTGGAAACTACATATTATTATTATTAATAGAGATAGATTATGATTGAATGTTGTTGTGATATTACTGTACTTTGTACTTTTCGGCGTATTATTTCTGACATCGGACCAAAAGCGATCGTTGATGCATAATGATCTTCAATAACCTATATTGGAGTAGACACACCGTGATGGGAAATGTCTTGAACTTTCATAAATTATGGGAAGAATTTATCCCAAAATATGGTTTAAGCCTGAAAAATGTTTCCAGCCATGTAGAAAACCATATTACTTCTTTGTTTTCAACGAATTGACCTTGTTACCCCTTCCGCGTTTATTCTGAGAAGAACAATAAAGAGTTCTATTTAAAACAAAGTAAAGTAAAAATTGCAACAGATTAAAAAACTTTCAAGTTAGATTGCAACTTGCACTCCGCAGTCGGAATGCAACCGTTCCAGTCTGCAAATCGTTCGGTTAATTCCATTTAACTTTACCAATTTTGTATTTTACTGGCCAACTTGTTTAGGCGAATTGAGCTTAAACTAAGATATTCGCAGCAAATCCAATAATGTTTACATTTTTTATTACAAGGCTGTTAACGACATAATATGAGCAAATCTTTATTTGTTGAAGACAAGAAGACAAGAATTGAGTGAGAAATTTTAAGAATATGTCATGTTTCAACTTCCGTACTTTTTCTGTAGGTATCTAAATGCATTTTTTTTATTATTACTACAACAAAACTTTAGTTGGAGCTCATTTAACATACAAAAAAATTTTTTTATATTACGTGAAAACAAAAAATATTATACTGTATCGTATATATGTATATTCTCTTCACAAATCACACAGAAAACAGCTGAATCTGTCGGCGGAGGAAACTAAAACGTACAATGGATACCACCTATAATGTAGGTTAAATACTAAGAACTAATCGATTAAAAAATTTGAATCTACAGATATTACAGTTACTTAAGTTACGAAGAAGTTGGAACTGCACCACTATGCAAATCGTTTAACTAATTCGATTGAACTGAACCGATTCCACACTTTATTGGCCAACTTCTGCGCAGACTTTTTCACTCGTTTTATTACTTACCGGTTGGCGATTAATCTTATTACTCAGATATAAAAGACGAGGATTCTTTCCGTATCAGAGATACGAGTATAGAGTACACTTGCAATTAAATCAATTCACCTGTCTCTTTGCCATACAAATTGAACAAAATATACTAATTTCTAACAATTTTAAAAAACCTTTACTACCACCTTTGTTTTAGCTTTCGACTTTATTGGAATCATCTGAATTCCTCTCGATCCTTAAGATGTTCTTATCTGCTCACTATAAATCTTCTCTCTATTAGATTTTTCAATCGCTTTGCAGTCGACTGCACACTTCAGATAAAGTTAAAAATGATTTATTTCCTAACGTCTATCTCTTTTTTTGAGTCCTGAAAATGCTATAGTATAATTTGTGTATATGTAGTTATTTGTATAACGAATGAGCAGAGGTCCTCGTTAAAGCATATTTGGGGCACAGACTCCAAAATAAATTGTTAAAGACTGTAATAAATTTTTTCTTGCTTTTTAAGTTAAGGTCCCTATTACTTTTTTCTTAAAATAATTGTGCTTGTTCTGACATACATGAGGAAATGTTCGTATAATATTCTACCATGCACCAAAGCAGCATATTTATTCGGCATAAAGAAATCTCTGAGGGTGAATCGATTACGGCTTACATGAAAGGTCCATTACAAAATTATTATGAATAAATTCTCTATTAGCAGGTTCACACCACGTTTGTGGTAGAGACAGAGTAATGAACTACAGAGAGATTTTTTGACTTTCTATGTAAATGGTGGTATCATTATCATCAACCCATCACTGTCCAAGAACGGGTCTCGAGTCTCCTCGAGATATGAGACAGGTTTAGACTTTACAAGACTTTCGAGAACTTTATGGAAAACTCACAGGCATGCAGGTTATTATACATAATTTATAAAAATTACTAGTGCAAGCGTAAATCGAAATTGTACCCATGGCAATTTGATACACACAGTTAATTTAATACGCTAAAATCGTCTATTACGAAATGGTAGAACTACAATATTAAGATATTTGAAGATTTATATATTTTATAACTGTTGCCTGTGTGTGGTTCGTTGAAATTTTATACGTTTTTCGTGTTTTCTTTTAGTTTGCCAGTTTGCGTATTTTACAACACCGAAATAGTTATTGTAGCCAACATTATCTGTAGCAACATTAATCTGTGCACACCCATCGCAGACTTCGCATCGGGCAATCAAATTTCCACAACAAATGAATATTTTCCCACAATTTCGCTCCCGTCCGGCTCGTTTGAGCGTTATAGACTTCGATTTAATTTACGGTGTGAAGGTACTTTGCAGTCTTCAGAATCGTGAATTTTATACGAGGTTCAGTAGCTATACCTTAAATACTAATAATTTTTTCGTAACCTTTTCAGTATCAAAGAAGCTCGCCAGTTGTTGAGTAATTAATAGCCCAACGCGAATAAAAGCCTACTTCGATGAGATCGTACATTATTACATGTATAACCAAATTGATATTTAATATAGTACTTGCCATGGACATAAAAGAACGGACTGAATGTCATCGTAGGACGCAGTGCAGCACAACAATGGAGGCAGCGTCTGAATCTCAAAAAGCAAGCCAAGTCAGAGTTAAATAGAGAACAAACGAGAATATCATGCTGTGAATGTGTGAGTTACACGTGTACAGTGTACACACGTAGGTATACAAGGGACCTTGGCTAATTTCGGTAGCGTCGCTTGTATTCTACTGACATTTCATCCATTTATTTTAGTTAGTCTATGGTATCTACCTACTTGTGCTCGCCCATTACTTGCTTAGCTTGAAAATTAGGCTTGAGTTACATCAAAATTGTGGTCCGTCATCACAATCAAAGAAATCCAAAAACTTCAAACTACATAATGTCGCCATTAAAATGTATTCTTGGTTGAAGTCAAAATTTCATTTGCACACAATTCTGATGTTCCTTCTGAGTAATTAAAACAGCAACGTCGAGCAATTAGCAGTAACACTGAATGGTTGGAGCGAGCAACATTGTCGTGAATTTTTCAAAGAATTCTAGAATCTAGAGATATTATAATAGCACCTAACATAAAAATTCTTAGCGCAGTCACAATATTCTGTCATACAGTATGTTCAAAGTGTTATTCGAGCGAGTAATGTAACCAGAAAAGATAAATATTGAACGATAAATAGAAGAAAAGGTCCGAAAACTTAAGAAAAATGTAATAATGACCCACAGAAGGTTTGTTACGCAATGAAATTCATCCTAAATCTTTAGCAATGATTTCAATACTTCTTAAGTTAACAAAATGAGAAAGTGATTTGACTGGTTGGTTAAAAGTCTCGAAGTTGATTATGAAGAAACATTTTAAGCACAATTAATGAACAAACATTTTGAATACAAAGAAACTGTGTTTTATTTATATAATTCGGCGATATATTTAAGGCTTTATTAAAGACGGTAACAAGAACAGCCTGTATAATCCGCCAGGAATCTTACACGGGACAAGAAACATTACATTTCCCGGGTTTAATCTCCCCATTCCCACATCACCTGGAGATAAAAACGTACCTTATTTGATTAAATTTTTCCTGGGCGCCATTTGCAGATGAAATATCCCTCGCTTCAACTACGAGATTAATCGCGTAAGGTTCGCGTCATTACACGTTGAACCCAGAAAGTCGGATACTTAAATTGGTACTGGTACAGAAGAATTTTGTACCAGAAAAGTATTAAAGAAAATAACTTTTCGAACAAATCATGGTAATTTCGAGATAACGTCGTTTTTAAAGACAAGCGGCTGCCAGATTTTGTTTTACGAAAATTCTTCTTATACCATTTTGTCTAGAATTGAAAATTGAGTGTTGCTTCCTGCGCCTAATTAATTTAAATAAAATAATTTTCTTTCTTTCTTTTAAACGGCTTAAGCAATCTGCGTGCGGTTTGCACTGATGTATTTTGGCAATCTTTACTTAGCATCAAGTGTTTGATTTACTTCAATCGGTTTGGAAATAAAAAGAATAGGTCAATTTAAATATACACGTCAAACACACATTAAAAAAAGAAGTCGGATAAAAGTTGTATAAAAGTGTTCAGTTGACTTGGCTAAAGCTGTAAAAGATCTTCTTCTACACATTCGACTTACTACTTGCCACTCATCTACTCTATGTGCTTAATAAATAAATTTAACATATATCCCGTGGAACCCTAAAAATTAATTAAGTTCTTTTTGTCGGAAACCAGAATAGAATGCGTCCTGCCATTGACACTTCACAAAAGATTGGTTTTAACACCTCTGAGAATTTCCTTTCGATTGCTTAATTGAAGCTATACGTTGCTTGGAGTGTTCTTTTTCTGTGTTGAATTTAATTTGCTGACTCGTTTTTTATCTGTGTTTGAGTTTTGATACGAAAAAAATATGAAAGGAACGTAACAAATTAATCATATAAGTGTTTTTTAAAACCAGCTTTTATATTGCTAGATGTTTTTTGTGTCTGGTGACTAGATTATTTATGTGACCACTTTTTGGTTCCATCATTAAACACTGAGTATTATCTTATCACTAATACTTCATCTGAAGAGTCCAATCATGGTGGGTTTTGTCACAGTTCGCCCAGAAAGATAACACCCCCGGCTTGATAATCCGCTATAAAAGAAGACAGTTCTTGTATTTTGGTTTGGTTTGGTTCTTGTATCGTAATGGATAGGCAGCCGCAGTCGTGTAATGACTTCAAAATTGTGGCGGACATACTATTAAATTAGTATGTCTACTATGGTTTCCTCATAGATGCCATTGATAGAAAAGAAACCAAACTGAAGTGTGAAAGTTCTGAGGCAATAAACATATAAAAAATAGTCGAATTGAGAATCTCCTCCTTTTTAAAATCGGTTGAAAACCAGCAGCCTCACTTAAACGGTACGACGCCGACCGAAAAACATTCATTTCATTCCCGCGAAGTTCAGCAGAAGTTACCTTTTATGCCGAAGAAACTCCAATCACGCAGACTCTCAGGAGGTATTTGTCCCGGAGCGGTGCCGTGTAATGGCTTTTGACGAAATTATTTTATAGATTGAGATCAAAGTGCAAAGTCTTGAAATCAGCGCGGTTGGTTCCTCTTTCTAATGAAGACACGACCACGATTTTCTTTATCGCTACCGACTTCAATACCGTTCATTTCTTAGTGCTTTAAGTATCGGAAAACACCAATTACATTTATGTTAATTAAAGAAAAAACAGCGAACAATCCCGGTTGTTATCGACAGATAACAGTCGTAAAAAGTTTTCGGAGGCCCTTTGAGCGGTTTGCCAACATTCGGCACGGATTAGCCACTAACCGCTCCGCATTAGAACAGCATGGTGAAGTATGCACCAGGTATGCAGGTATTTCCTGGTTGTGGTGGGGGACTCGTTGCAGGTAATAACATTTATCTTACTATATCGATTCGCCGTAGGAAAGAAGCCCAAAGAAATCGGTGAAGAGGGCGTCACAGAAAAAATGAAAGGGCCTTTCTTCTGCAGAAATCATCTGCAGAAATATCAGAAAGTTACATACCTAAAATAATATAGACCTTGCCCTAAAAATGAAATAGCATTAAAAGCTATCTGCTGCGAATTGTCTCCCTTCCAACAAGATATTAATATCGTATATTAAAACAGCTGTTTCGTAACAATCTTTTCACTTTGCGAAGATTAATACAAAGTTTTGCTCCGTTTCGCTATAATTCGTATTCTCTATTTAAGCTCTAAAGATTGAGGACGGAGCTCCAATGAATTTGTACGATTTATTTGTTGAGGACAGCTACAACATTGTATTGAGTTTTTAGCAAAAATATTGACAACAGATTTTAGCTTTCTGCACTTTTCAACCGACTTCAAAAAAAGGAGATTGTCAATTCGCCTGTGTTTTTTTTTTAATTTTTGTTACCTCATGACTTTCAACTGGGTGACTGATTTTTTTTAACGCTTCACCCTCACAGCCCCGCATTAGGATTCCCTGTGTCGTGGGTGCCATGGACACATACAAAGACAAATACACAAACATCCAGACCGCGAACAGAAAACTAGATTCATCACTTAAATTTCTGCCCCGACGGGGATCGAACCAGGGACCTTTCGAATGGTGGACTGGCGTGGTAACCACTACACCAGACGGGTCGTCGATTTGGATAATTATTTTTTATTTGAAAACTAATGCTCCCTTTTCCCATTTTATTTCGGTACAGTTCTGACATCGGAATCCATGAGAAAACCATAATATTGTAAGCAAGTAAGTATGTGAGCGACAACTTCGAAGTCAGTTTTTTTCATAACGCGAGTTATAATTATATACTAATGCTGTTCGTATGTTACTTCAAATTCAAATTCAAAATTTTTTATTCATCATAAGATACAAGTATACACTGGATGAACGTCAAATAATTCGGTACATCGGCTTTAGGCGCCCTTT